>QYTT01077783.1:0-10052 GCA_006980735.1 Dasypogon diadema | reverse complement strand
CGTTACACGTCCGTGTTTGGGTTACAGAAATTCATATGTGTACCAAATTTCAACTTAATCGGTCCAGTAGATTCGGAGCAAATTGGCTGTGACAGACGGACAGACAGACAGACACACGAGTGATCCCATAAGAGTTCATTTTTTCATTCGGACGTACGGGACCCTAAAAACAGAGAGAGAAAAAATAAAATCAGAGGATGAACTGACCGCAGCTCATACATGAAAAAAGTAATTCATATAGTTGTAATAACAGGGAAGAAGAAAAAACATTTATACAGGTGACATTTAAGTAGCGTTTTAAAAGCCCTGACGGATCAGGCAGTCTGAATAACAACTGATAAATCAGGCTTATGATCTGAACAGTGAGGCATTACCAAGTTCCCATTCCACTGAAAGGTGGTGAATTGGAAAAGTTCTTTGAGATATGCAGGTTTATCTGACCTGAGTATGTTATACAACAAGATAAGGTGCCTGCGTTTAAGAAGGGATTTCAAAGTACACTCGAGCACCCGCAATCGCAAAGAGCAGATATAGTCGAACCGTCGTAAATCATAAAAAAGTGGATGAAGTCGTTAAAAGCCACCTCCAATTTACGAGCACGGACACTATCCAGTTTGGGAAAGACGTTGCTATCAAAAATAAAATGAGGCCAAATCAATACTTTTACTAACTGACGGAGAAAACCTACACACTGAGACTTTTCAGGATTCAGTTGGAGTTTGTTACATCTGGACCAAGAATATATTCTACCCAAGTCAGAATTAATACAGACACAATTACACGTCGTCCGCATAAAGATGGGCTCTTGAATAGCAAACCGCTTCTAGAAGGTCATTGATAATAATCCTGAAAAGTAGCGGCCCTAATATAGAGCCCTGAGGTACACCCCAAGATAGAGGTGACGCCGAAGAGAAAGTGTTATTGATTTTGACTACCAATTGAGGATGTTGCAGAGGTACCTAAATCAAAAATGGTACAGAGCTTCTGCAAGAGAATGCAATGGTCGACATTAACGAATGCTTTTGAAAAGTCCTTTAGAACTAATATAACGAAATCTCCGCAATCCATGGCATAACTTATATCTGAGAAAACCTTAAGAATGACAATTTCACAACTATGGGATCTACGCAAACCAGATTGGTTAAGTGTCAGCAAATTGTTACACTCGAGATAAGCAAGAAGCTATTGATTATTAATCTTTCCAACACCTTCAATAGGAAGCGTAATATGCTAATTGGTCGAAAATGTAAGGAACATTCAGTTGTAGATTTCTTTGCTATTGGGAGAATTGCTGCTTCCTTCCACATACCTATAGCTTGCAGATATAGAGACCAAATCTTTATTTATCACGCATGAGAAAAGCTGCCCCAATAGAATTTTTTAGTGGATTCCCAAGAGCTCTCAGCCCCATATGAGTTACCACTCGTTAGGAGATTTATCAAAAACATCTTATCCAAAAATTGACAAAGGGCTATATCTACTCTTCCAATACCTCTTCTATATTATTGTCTTGATTATGAAAGTGACGTTGATTTCCCAACCGCTAAGCAAATTAGTCTGCTGAATAAAGTCAAGGATAAGATTCCCTAAGACAATAATGTGGCAGTCCAACCATTTTTCATAGTCTTATATATAATATAATATATAATATAATCTTATATATAATATAATCTATAATACCATAATATCTACACTAATATAATAAGAATATAGTGTCTGTCTGTATATCCACTTATTTTACATAAACTTGAAAAGAGCGATGGAGAATGTGATTCCAAGACGAAATACACCTAATTACCTCCACTGTCCGTAATCCAGAGTCCTTTCATGAAATGAACTCCTTAGTAGTTTTATGTTCAAAAGACACTAGCTTGGTTTGTAACTGCCCAGCGGGAAACGTGGTCAGGCCTTCCCTGGAGAAGGCCTATGGAAGCAGTAAAACTTTAGCACAAAAAAGTCCAAAAAGATTTCATTCATTCCATGTTGATCCCGCAAGAAGCTTGGTGGAAGGTGTGCATCTCGATGCAACGCAGTTCCTTTCGTATAAAGTTCGGGGCTTTCCCTTTCAAGATCATTCTCGTTTTGTTTGTCAGATGGAATCTAGAAATTTGGGTTTAACACATTGTCACGGCTGGTGACCGCCATTTGAAAGCTCTCTTAGGACAAATGCATTTTACCACGTAATTCTCTCACGAAAGCTCTTATGCTAATTATGGCAGTAAATGTATTAATGTGGGCATTCTTTCTGCTCCACTGTTTTATTAAGTATCAGGACCTGTTCAATTTCATCCAAGGTCAAGAATTCCTCAGGAAAATTTAAGAGGCAATATGCCTACTGTGACTTCTTGTATAATTTCTCGATAGGTAGGAACTCATTTAGTCGATCCCGCAGGTATCCACTTTTGCTTAAAATTAAATTTAAGGAATACTGAACATGAAGGAATGTGAAACAATTCCACCTCAAGGGTACTTACCAAGCACGCCCTCCGTAGTCGAGGATCACAAAGTCAGGACTGGATGCAGAAGGGATCATTTCATCGCAAGAGAAGTAAAAATTTCACTGTGTAGCATATTTCATCACTCCTAAAAAGCTGGTAAGTTTCGTTGTGTGAAAATTTTTTTCGTCGGCCTATTATGAATTTATCGCACTTTCCACTGTATAAATACATTCTCCAACCATTCTCCGTCGAAATCTATACTAGTTTTTCTTTCATAATATGTTAAGATGTTCAATGAGTTGGAAAAGTACTTAGCAAAGGTTTCCCAATGATTGCTCCACACAAGTCTGTTTACTTTTATTTGCCCACACAGTTCCTTCCAGGTTTCTTTTCTTTTCAACGTATTTCTTTTCTTCTAGCAACCGATTGGTACCATCACATTACGCGCTTTGCAAAAACTCAACTATGTTTTTTATCTGGGTTTTACTAACTACTTATTACGGGGCTCCTTCCTTTTTTAGTGTAACACAGTTTTTTCGTTAAAATATCCAATTTTTTCTGTGCTGGTTCTCGGGTACCCGGGATTGGATTCCCTAGCCTAGATAGATAAATTATATGTACTTTACGTGTAGAACATATATTCTCGATTATGAGCGAGACCCAAAAGTTTAAAGCCCATAAGTATTGTGTAGACAAAAGAGTTCGATGCTTCGAAATACAGGTCTAGTAATGATCGTCGTGTGGACATGGAATTTAACCCCATACACCAATAGGTTGTTTTCCTTTTGGATGTTAATTTTATTATTCTCGGAAGGAGATTTTCGCGATGAGGAAACTTCCAAGTAATATAAACTTGGCCAGTTAGTTCAAAATAGTGCAAGTAAAATGGTACCCACGGGAAGTCTAACTGAAAGATGAGACCTCCACAGACAGCAGACGCAGACTACGGCACTTATGTTCAACTTGTAGTAAGCCGAAAATGAACGCGTCTTCACTTTCCAATGGTCGCAATGATCCTCAAGTGGCGTTATAGACTCTTTTTCCATCACGAGATATTAGAGGTATATGCATCTCTGCAATCACGAGACGAAATACTTTGGATGCAATTGACCTTTGGTGATCCAGCATATCATAATATATCTATTTCCTTTGTTATGCTGTCATATAATAGAAGTGCCACAAAATTGATCCACAAGCTCGGCTTCATCAGTTTTTCCAAAGATCAGACAAGCGAACAATCTGTGAGAGACTAACTTTGTAGTAGATGGGGTAGCTGTACAAGACTTTTGCAATAACTTCACCTGCCGCTTCTGAATTAATCTAGAAATGTACGCACCACATGACGCCTTTAACTGATTAACTTGTGCTAGAAGGACAGTGTCGTCAAGATACCAACAGTGGTCTCCGAAATACATAAGAATCCACTATTCAAGATTATTGCTACCGATGTGGCAGAACTTCTGCTGTGTCACAAAGGCAACTTCATATAGGGCGTGGTTCAAGATGTGCCCGATAATATTAATGATATCGCTGAAAACGCCCAGATTAGTCATGCCCAGAAAAGCAATATATGTTCTCTTGAAAAGAGGACTTTGAATACTTTGAACCCACATACCTGCACTCACAACCAAATCGGTGAAACCTACGCCTTCAGCAAAAGCTGGTGCATAGACGGTACCCTTGATGACGTAATGTCTATTACATCAGAAAGCATTGGTTACCCTTATCTGGACCTCAAGAAATCTTCTTTACTGGAGCTCGCTTTCTACATATGGACGACCAGCCATATCACTACGTAATTGTGTAAATGATCAGGACCAGAGTTTCGTCAGAACTGTATGGTGGTTAAGTTCAGTAGCACAACGACCGATATATTCGACCAAGTCCTTCTGGTAAACATCAGTCGACATGCGCTCTCGCCATGATTCAGCCCTGGCTTTTGGTCAAAATACGGCACAAGATATATTATACTGCTGGACGGCAATCCATAATTGCGAAGCGGGATAGGAAGCAATACCTGCATTGAATACTCAAAGGTTGTTTGAATACTGAATATTATTAACAAACATAACGATATTTATACCAATCAATTTTCATTAATCAACAACCAAATTTAGAACGGAATAATTTCTGCTGGGCTAGGTCATTGCTTTATGCCAATGCATCGAATTGCTTCGGCAGATGTTATACTTTCGCCGTGTTTAGTACCAAAATATGTTTACATTTGGAGCGATGACCTCACACCTTATTATGCCAAATATGATTAGACTTGGAAGAATTATTGGTTCAATACCTATTTAGCAAATATTAAGCAAGCTCCGTGGGAACCTCTGACGATCCCCCTGAATCTGCGAAGGGTCCCATGCATGGCTGGCGCTGCCGAAGGAATCATATTAGCACTTTTATTGGTTATATCCCAAATAGTCAATTGAATAGCCAATGTATACTGATTACAGATCTTAACAACCTATAATGAAAGTTTCTTTATTTATCTTACTCTACACTTGCGTGATCGACGACAAAACAATATCTACCTGCTACATTTTGCTGGTTTTTTTTCTCCATTCCCTTGAAAATCATCTGCAGCATTCTTCTTCATCCATTAAACATAAATTTGATCTTTATATCACTATTATGATCCATATGATGTATTTCGTTTCGACAGCCTGTTGAATGAAATCATCGATTTGCAAAGTTCGGAACCACAATTGCGGAAGTTTCTTAACATTCCCGAATTCTGTTAAAATTCAACAAAAGAAATTTAATTCGACCTTGCAAATCTGGTAGAATGCATAATTCCAAGAGTGGAAAAAACCTGTGAATATCACCAAATTTTCACGCTAAAAATCTACTTTCCATGTGTAAGCAGCACCAGTAGTGCGGTCGCTGCTCCGAAAAAATGGTACCAGGCACCAGAGGCCACTAAGCTTTAGGAATGGGCAATTTTCTTCGAAAATATTACGAAATTCACGAAACAAGTAAAAATTCATTCCTACGCTCTTGATGACTAATTCTACAGATTTTTGTACAAGTATCTATTTTCATGTCGTCCACACAAGAAATGCTGAGGTGTCCAGCACAGGTCTGACTTCACCACCTTCAGGTTCTTCAGCAAAGCCAGAAGAAAAGGTGCAACTGAAAAGAGTCATGCTCGAGAAATGCTGCAGTCAACTTTCACGGCGTTGTGTTCAAATGTTGCGAACTGCTTTGGTGGAGCCAAACCAGTGAGGAATAGTCGAAAGGCCTAATCAAAACAGTTTCTTTTGGGAAATTTACATTGGTAGGAAGAGATGTAAGCAGGCTTGAGGCAATAAAAAGCTCGTAACGCAAAGAAATGGCGGTGGCAACTACGACGTAAAGTTTTTGTTAAAGAGCTTTTAATAATTTTCTGGTTTTTCTGATCACAACGACCTTGAAGGCAAACGGCATCAGGTAAAAACTTGTTTTTTTTTGGATAACAAATTACCTGAGCGGAGATGTTCACTCAAAAAGGTAAAATAAAAGCATGAAAAATGCCGTGACTGCAAAAGTAGATGTTGCTCCGTCCCGTTCATTGGAAATGGTGCACTCTTTTCGCATATAACTATTTTTTGGAATGGAAGACCGCTTTATCTAATTAAAATATTTTTCACGTATCTAAATTTTATGATTTTAGATTTTTTGCTTCGTTGTTTGCTTTGGAAAGTCTAATACGATTTGCCTGAGTGTTTTTACTCTGGCGTGATCGAAATATGTTTGAATTTGATAATGTCCACTTATCGGTTGTTTATTTTCAAGTAAATTTAATTCCACTACACTCTCAGGAAAATAATGAGTAATCCGCATAAATTATTGGGTCAAATTGATAACAACTGCTATGGCTTTTGAGATTTTGTAAAACTTTCTGCCAGCTCATGGAAGTAGACTTGAGGCGTTATAGGAATAATTAATTATTAACTGGATTCTAATACGTGTTGTATCTGGGCGTTAGAAAAAAGATGTTATTACTTTCAGTTAAAAAAAAAAAAATATCTGAAGTGACCACGTCCAACTTAATTTGCAGCTTGAATTCTCTTGGACGTGCTTTACATAAAGGATTTGACACACCTCGATTTCCTTAAGTTTCGCACCTCTAACAATTTGGTTATATTTGTTGTTCTTTGCTTTCTAGTTCACAGATATGCTACGTCATAAATGGGGTTTTGGAATGACTATGATTTTAAAATTTGTTTGCATTATGGACTCTCACATACGCACGCTTTAATACACATTGTATCTCATTGCCAATAAGAAAATATTGAGAGATTATCTGTAAAAAAGTGGACTTTAGAATTTTAACAATAATATCAGCATGCCGAACGCAAATTTTTAGCAAAAATCAAACAACTTATTTTCTTTTGAGTTTAAACATAATCTAATCATGTCTACATTTAAGGTTTTTACAACCATGAATTCAGGAAAATTGATATGCTTTCTTGTAGGGCATATACATTTTCTTCTGAACTGGTATGGATTATACCATGAAGATACTGTCAAACAAACTGTTAGAGAATCACTGCAGTACTTTAATATCTTAGTGATTTTTAATATGCTTTTAATAGCTTCACTTGTAACTATGTAAGAAAATCTTGTAAGTTAAATTTCACCCACTTCCTGGTTTCCGATTGAGCTGAAATTTTGCGTACACGTTTAGTTTGGATGACAATGCATGGTTAGCTAAGTGACGTCATTCTAAATCCAATATGGCGAACTCCCAAAGATGGCCGACTAGTTATTTTTCATGCACTCCCATGATATGGGTATCAAATGAAAGGGTTTGCTGAGAATAATAAGAAAACTGTAAAGACGTCACACTAAATTCAATATGGCGGACGCCCCAAGAAGGTGGACAAAATTTTCTTATCTATAACGAAACGGAAAGGTAAAATGGGTGAAGAGGAATCTGATGATGGAGCCAAGAAGCAGAAAGTGCTAAAGTCCATTTAATGCTGTGAACTATGAGATCCCACCCAAGCCAAGGTGAGAAATGTGCTGAGGGCTAAATGGTATGAGGGTGGTAAAAATTGTCATATAGCAAGCGTCACCTCAGTGCACCGGGCGCAACCCTGTTGTAGTTAGCCTTGGTCCCTTACTCGGTCCACTGGGGGGACCGTTGAATTGTCCGCTAGTCGTGGGAATAAAATGAATACAAACAAAACAAAAAAACTTAAACCATTGGAAACAGCAACGCAAAGAAAAGGACGATTGGAAAAGGAAAAACAAAAGCGCAAAGAAAAAAGCGAAATTGAGTGAGACAGACTGAAAAAGAGAAGAAATACAGTCGAATCTATACATGAGGCAGTGTAGAACCAATGAAATGCCCTAGAAGCGAAACTGTTAAAAACGCTAACTGAGCGAACTTTAAATGTATTCTTAATCAGTAATAAACATGTTAAAGTTTTTTTAAGACTAAAAAGTGTAAAATAAAATATAGTTTCAAAAACCTAAAAAACACGCTTTTTGGTTATGTGCACTTTGAATTAATTTAAACAAAGCGCTCCACACTTTTTGAATTAGTCATTGAACATAAAAGAAGTGATAAGTTTAGTAATAACTACCTAGCATATCTATCATCCGTCACGTATTGAATAAAAAAATATATGCTTGCGTTTACTCTACAATGCAGTTAAAATATTGGCAAGGGTAACACGCATATATCCTAGCAAATAAAAGTTTATTTAATTTAATTATTCTTTAATTTTTAGTACGTAATAAAAACGTGTTTTTTAGGTTTTTAAACTATATTTTATTATGGTTCATTAGGAGCTTTCAAATGTAGTTGTACGGGCCACATTTCTTGGAGAGCAGCAACCTTCAGGAAATATTTTCTATCGTAGTTTTCGAATGCTTTCTATCTTCAAAGAAACGACCATCGCTCATAGATAACACTATTTCTTTGGTTACAAGGGACCACAGCTGCTCCAGGTGATTTATACACAATCTTAAGGGAATAATCTAGAAAATAGTTAACGACAATCTGGACTCCGTTCTAGACTTCTCTTCTGAAGATTACGTTCACGAAACATTAAAACAAGTTTTACTTTTGATTATAATATTAGGTGACTTTGTCAAAGTATCAACCATAAAGTTGATAAGTTATATTTGCTCAGAAAGAAGCCAGATTGTTAAAATGGGCGATTCTTTCCGAACCAGCATGTTTGTCGGCTGGAGTTCCACAGAGCTCAATTCTTGAACCTCTTCTCTTCAATTGGTATATCAGTGTAAACAGTTAGTATATCAGTATCCTAAAAACTGGAGCCAGTTAGTTGAATACTAGAGGAAGCAGAATTTCATTTTCCAATAACCTGGACAAAGTAAGAGCCATCTTCATATTGCGATGTACACCGTAAATCCAGAAACTGAAGACTCCTACTCGAATGTAGTTGTAGTTTTTAATATAAATGAAGTGAACACCTATCATGAAGAATTTTATGTAAAAGAGTGAGTTCCTATCGAGCCAATTGTGTTTTAAATTGGGACATCCAATAAAGACGGCACACAATGCAATACATGGGTGTTGCGAGGCAGTTTATAAATTTACACATTAAATGCAACATCTGCCTTTACTCTGACACTGAGCATTAGTTTTACTGAATACAGTGCTACTTTAGGTGAAAAACGTCAGAATTAAAGTTTTCACTACTTTAATGCGGTGATCCAAGGAAAGACAAATCAATTAAATTTGAAGTTAAAGTAAATTCCCAAATTTTTGACATGGACAACATTTCAATAATCAAAGATTTTTGATCCATTTAGGTAGATCTGCATGTTATGTGCAAGTGAATAGAGGAATTGGTTATCACATCTGACAAGCCGTTTACGTATGAGTTAAAACCCAAAGGATCAAGCATTGATCCATGTGGGACACAATTTTCGGCGGATGTTAGAGCTGCAAACTGCTTTCAAATCTATACCAATTTTCTTCCAATTTTGAAGAACCATTGAACCATTATAATGCTGATTTCGTCTGTATCCTAAATCATTGATGAGTTTAAATTATATTTTTCTAGCCCCAATCTCCATTTCTCAAAAAATATATATATATATATATACATCAAGTTCCTGAATTCGAGGAAGTCGTTCTACTTAAACTTGTTGCTTGAGAGCGAGCATTGTAACTATACCACCATTGCGGTGAACCTACCACAATTTAAAAAAAAAGATTGAATCTACCACGGCAAGTCAGAAATCTACCACAATTTTGTATTTAATCTTTCATATTTTGCCTTTTAACTAGAAGTAATCGCTAAGATCTAAGTACTGCAGAAATTCTTTTCTTCTGCCCGGAAATAATATTAATGTATTTGTGTTACATTTTATATTTTTTATAACAATATACTTTGAGAAAAAAGAAAAATAAAAATCTCTTAACAGAGAGTAGAAAGTGAAATCGATAACATTAGAGATATAAATAATTAATTAAATCATATAAATATATATCTTGTAAAAGAAGCTACAGCAGTAAATTGAGCCCATATTGTTGAAAAAATGAACATACAAAAAATACAATTTCAATAAGCTCTTAAACTCACGTGCTCTCTGACCACAACTGGAAGAGAATTCATAATCAGAAAATAAAAACATAGTAAGAACGCT
>QYTT01077782.1:5574-21431 GCA_006980735.1 Dasypogon diadema | reverse complement strand
GTGGTTTCATCCCTGGCGATGGAATGTGTGCAAAAGCTCAACGAGTGTGCTTCAGAAAATGAGGTAACACTCTGTTGGGTTAGAGGGCACACTGGGATTGATGGGAACGAAAAAGCTGACGCCCTAGCAAAGCAGGGTTCGGCTATGGAGTTCCTAGGACCGGAACCTTTCTCTGCCTTTGGTGGGGGAATGGTGAAAGCCCTAATCGAGAATTGGGTCATGAAGGAACATCAAAATCGATGGGACAGTATGACAACATGCAGACAGGCTAAGAAAACCATTAGGCTGTCGTGCGGAACGACCAAAAGGAGAGTTCTAAGCACGGAGCGAGCAACTCTCCGTTGGTTAGTTTCATTGACTACTGGACACGGTTGTTTCGGACATCATCTCAAAAGGATGGGGATCCTGGAGGATGATACGTGCAACCTGTGTCTAGAGGATACCGAGACGGCGGAGCACATTCTGTGCGAATGTCCGGCCTTTGCGAGCAGCAGGTTGGCTGTTGCCGGCAGCCCTATGGTTGGCGTGGAGCAGCTAACCTATAAGCAAATGCTCAATATGACAAGGGGCGTCAAGGTCAGGGATCTGCCAAGGAATCTCCCGGCAGGAACTGGCTGAGACGGCTCTTGGCAGAGGGACGAAAAGGGCCCCATTTGACGAGGTCTGGTTCGGGATCTCTCGAATATTTTTAATAATAATAAATGCTTATGACAAAGGAGTTTTGCCATTTCGTTCTTCTCCGCGAAGTGAACTAGTTGGTTTTACGCGTGGATTGTGAAAAGTTTTCTGTACCGTTTGTCTTTAATTTTTGGTCTTTTGTGCCCAGTTTTAGGTAAAATGGATCTGTATATAAATATATAAATAAAATATATAAATATATAAATAAATATGTATATAAATAAAATATTTCATAACTACAAATTTTTCTTTTATTCGTAAACTTTTATAGTTTCTCCAGCTAAGATCCTTATATAAGAGTTCTTCAAGTATAAGAGATATTTTCCAATGGATTTTAGCACTGGGAGCTTTACTCACAAAGCAATAATTAGACAATTTCTTAGCAGAGGGTGCTATAATTTATTAAATTGAGTGCTCTGTTCCATAGCAGTCTGTAATTACTGTTTTTTTCCTGTTTTTTCTACTTTGCAGGATTTCTACCAATGTCTTTATATGTTCCACTTGTCTTTGCTGGAGAGCATGACTCTTGCCACGTTATCAAGTATTATTTAATTCACTTACTCTAATGTTCGTTCTTCTATCGATTATCCTTCAAACGTGAAAAACATGTGGTTGGCATCGCCATGATTTTCGTCTCCATACTGGCATGCTAGGCTTTCCACTTTGTGGAACGACTACTTCTATAAATTCCCTATCACCTTACTCGCCCATCTACCTCTCGTCTCATTCTCCTCACGGTCCTGATACCTGTGAACTGTGGGTTCTGCAGCTTCTGTTCTTGCTGCATTCCCATCGATGTCCACCTTAAGTTCACATGCTTGCTTGACAGCAGGTTAATGGGGACTACATTGGGTATTACCAATACGGCGGTGTCCGGTTCCTCTTGAATATTTCTGCCTTTTCAGTTGCTAGGCTTAACCCCTGATCTTCCAACTTAAGTCTCCATCTTAAGTCTCCTCGGAGTTTCTCGGTGTTTCTTATATCCCACAAAAAAGGCTCATCCGAAGAATCCAATCATAGGATACATTCCAAAAATGCGGGCCTAGAATTGATTCTCGAGCAGCTCCAGAGATAATCTTCTTCCTTCGTGGTCCGTCTATTGTTTCATATATCAGCTTTCATGCACTTGGATACCTTCTGACTATCTGCAGGAGGTACTTCAGGACGACCCTGAAATTATTCTCCAGCGCATATAGCATATCGGATTATCTGGCAGAGATGAATGCGTTTTTAATGTCGAGAAGATTGACCGTATTTTAAGTTCGATCAAAGTTGCAGTATTGCACACAAAATTATCCTTGGATTCGTACACTCCTTTCAAACACTAACCGATTTTTGTGAATATTTGCAATGTATCCTTATTACAAGGTTAAGGTAAGCAAACGTTTTTCCCGCTTTGTCTCGAGCTCATTAAATTTAGGAAAGGAATAATTTCAAATTCATTGATAACACCTCACCTACGATTCTAGCTCTATTTCCTTTATTATCCTTATCCCTAATTGAAAATTCTATGAATCCCAGAAAGCTGAAATAAAATTTGTTTGCTCCATAGAAGTTTCACTTTCAGCAATTTTAAACTTGAAATTCCTTCGATTGGATTCTGTGGCTGATGTTTCAGAAAATTAAGACTCTTAAATCCCCCAGAGGCAGCACTCTAAAGTTTTAGAAATACCGCAAGAAGATCGGCCTACTATTTTGCCAATTAATGGCTTACAAACATTCTCGGCAAACGTTGCCGTTGAATGTTGACTTTTGCTTTATATACTTTATCACATGCAACCCATTCTACCTAAGTATTCTGCAAATTTTCCTTTAATCAGCCCACCTTGTCAAATAAAGTTTATAAACTCCTGAGACTGAAACAAACAAAGCGCTGTATCATTCTTCAGTTAACAAACACTTCCTAGAACTTTTAGATTCCCTAGCAAATTGAAATTTATTAGATTGTGCCCTTCACTCCAAAATGGTAATGAATGACGCAAAGATTAGAAGCTGGTATCAAAGCGAGCTCTCATTATTACTTCCGACGTTATTATCCTAAAATAACGCCGAAGAACTTTAACTTAACCAGGGAAATTTGCATATTATATACGGAAAACTTGTACGCACTTTAAGGGAAACATGATGTAAGAGCAGAGATTACTTTCGCCCTGAACATTCACATTCTCCGCAAATTTAAAGGAAAATACAGGATTTCTTCAGTACCTACTACAGGAAAATGGTGCTTATTTACCTGTGACGTGTGATGTTAAGATACTTTTATTCCCCAGATGTACATATAATGTTCCTGTGGTGTGACTGTTCCTTCACTATACAAAGTTGTTTTTATTATTTCTTGAGGTTTGCTTTAAAGTTTTTAAAAATTATACTTTATTTACAAAATGAGGTAATAAATTACTAAATAGTAATAAATTGTCATCTGTGCTCGGCTCTACAAGGTAACACAACTCAAGTGAAGGCGGAGAATTTGTCACAGGTATGCAGCGAAACAAGCCTGAAATACAATGAATACGACACGACATTATCGTCGACAAATTACATTTTGAGTATATGTGACGATATTACGTCATAGCAAATGCGACAATACGACAAAGTCAGCGACAAAAGCTGTCGCATGTGACGTTTGAGTTTGATATTTGTTTGATGTCGAGTTCGATTGAGAACCCTAGGTCGGAACTGGAATCAGAGGTTCCAACCCCGTTCAATCGAACGAAACAGAATCCAAAGCCAGTTGTGTGTGTAAATTATTGTAAAGTATTTGACAATCAGCTGATCACGTTTATATTATGTTTTATTCTTTGAGAAAGTTTTGTTGGATAAAAACGTGGATTGCTAAAAAAACAATCGAAATTTCATTACTTGAGGAAGATTCCATATAAAAATCTACTACTTCTTCCATTTTTATTATTTATTGGATACACTGAGCCAAAAAACCCGAAAATCACAGCTGGCATTGACATCTACCTTTTTTGTGTGCGTGCAACCCGAGAAAATAAAAAGTTCGAACCTAACGACTTTAGAGTTGAAACTAGTTAGGAACGAGTTCCGACCTAAATGACCAATCGAACGAATTTCTACCTTTTGACAGCAGTTAGGTTCGAACTGTGTCGAACACTTTCTTCAATCGAACTCGACATGATATAAAGAAGTAACAAAGAAAATTAATTTTATGATATTATTTGCTTTAAAAGCAAATAATTTCACTTTTAACATTGAAATTAATTTCCGCCGCACAATATTTTCCATCGTTCTTGCTTTCAGCTGTTATAAATAACAACGACAATGTCGCTTTCATGGTATTCCATTCCCGACAAATCATTACGACAAATATCAACGACAATGTCGTGTCGTATTCATTGTATTTCAGGCTACACACTATTACCACATTTTCGTGCGTGCAGATTCCTTATTTTCCCATCCCTTATACAATACAAATTGAATTGTTGTTTATAAACCTATCCCAGATGCCTTGCGTGTTTCATAGGCCTCATCTCTCCAAGGTGTGACTGCGAATATTTGCGGTATCATTCCTGATTATATGCGGGAATGCGTGTTTTCGCTCTGGAAAATATTTGGGTTGAGGAATTGAAGAGGATTCGGGGAGACAGGGCAGGTTGGATTAATATTTCATATTTATTTGGCACCACTGAATAATTTTATGTTAGGCTAATGTTGGTGTGTGGTGTAAGGCTTCGGCACGCGTTTGCTATACTGAAATAAATTCCATTGAATATGGCTAATTTCTGAAAGCTTCTGTTCGTTTATTCTGTATTAAAAAGATCACAATAAAAGAGCTGCTGCGGACTGTTTACGAAAATTTTGTGTATGTAGAGTCGGGAATTTAAAAACACCTGAACGAGTTTTGAGTAGGTGCAAAAGTTTTTGCCAATTTGGAGAAAATAATTTGAGTTACTTTGTACAAAAGATTATTTCATTACAATTCATCGTTACTAATGATAAATTCCTAAAGTTCTGGTGACTTTTCTAGCCTTCTTTATAAAACTACTAGTCTCTAGATTCAAAAAACCTTCCTATCGCATTTCTCATACCATCCAAACAGGCCTACTCTTTTTCTTTGGAGAAAGCTGCACATCGATCAAAGCGCGTAGAAATTAACTGGAACTGGGTCTAGAGCAAGTTTGGTAGATGCGGAAAGATCTTCAAGCCATAGACTGGCTCTAGCTATTTCTAGTGTGCAATCGACATAAGCTGTGTTTTTGGGTAACGGAGTTATGAAAGTTATTAAAGCTAATTCTTCTTTTTCTTCTTCTTTTCTTTCTTCTTTCTTTTCTTTCTTCTCTTTTCTTCTTCTTTTCTTTTTCTCTTTTTAAGCAAAATCGAGATAAGTAAAGACAGTTATTAACTTAAAATTTATCTTAATGACACTTTTACCCACATTTGTGTTTATTTTAATTACTATGATGAGCAAAATCAACTTTTGAACACAAAAGCTGTCATTAAGCGCCATCTATTTTCCCGTGGAAGACTTAAATACCCAGTAAGCTTATTAACTTTGTAAAATAACCGAGTTAATGTATGACAACTCTACTGCCAAAAAAACGCAGCTATAGTGTGTGGTCTAGCGCCCCAAGCAATTGGAATACTACAAATCGGATGGGAGTTACATTGCCAATCGGAAAGAAATGCTAAACTTACGTATACACTTCCCTGGCTGCGTGGTAATTGAAGATAGCGAAAAGGTATCCAATGCCATTAGCAATGACCACATAAGCTTCCAATAGATTGTTGGCTCATTTGAAGGGCTTGGCTACATTGGAGCCGAACAGGATTAGACCGGACCACACGAAACCGGCCGGACAGAAATGTGGCTACATTGCAGTCGAGCAAAATTCAGATCCGTTCTCGTTATTTAAAATTTCCCCCTGATCTTTTAAAAGATCCCGCTTGTTGCACATTCTTTTTAAATGAACTAGGTTAAACTTTCATTTCCTTCAGTCTCCGGCCAGAGAAGTCAAACCAACTCGATCAGAAACTATCGGGTCTGGTCTGGTCGAAATAGGGGCCAATTGCGAGCGTCAATTCGAATACAATCGACTCGACTTTTTCGAAGTCGATTACAAAGATCACACGACACCGCGATGTTTTCGTACGGGCACATGAATACTAAAAGCACTCTCAGTTTCCTATAATCCAATAATATATTTTATGATTGATTCTTGTAGACTTTAACTTTCTACAAATGTCACACAGAAAAAAGAAGTCGCATTCGCAAATCAAATAGACTTGACAAGTTGATCAGATCGAAAAATGTCGACTACAATTTGTTCTCACAATACCAGTTTTCGACTTGAAGTCGACTCGACTTAGAATCCACTGAAAATCGATTCCTGCAGTAAGCCCCATAGCTAGGCTAATACCATGATACGCATTTATCCTGTCCGGTTCGGTCTGGTGTGGACAGTTCTGGTCCTGTTCGGCTCCAATGTAACCACGGCCAAAGCATATATATTCTCAGCAAGAGATAGCATATTCCAAGCACTGTTGTAGTGAAGAGTACTGCAATTAACACCAATATTTGTAAGATTTTCTTAGACATATATAGTTGTGCTTATTGCTGTATTTCCCAAGTTTAGAGAAATGTAGGATTGGTATTGATACTAATAGGTGGACGATGGCTTACTGCTCAGCTCAAGTTATATCGTTCAATAGGTCTATCCACCACAATAGATCAAAACAGTTTTATACTACATAATGGCCGAATTAGAAAGTGCAATAGTAGACAAAAAAACTGTGAACTGCGCCTACCTATATTGGGGGTCATTTAAGAAGCAGCCATCGGGAGGGGCATAGAGACCTCTACGATACTATGGGTAAGGAATATACTGTCCACCCGAAAGATAACAGTTGACCTGGCAGATGGAACAATTATCAGAATGACCACTAAGAGTTGTCCCCAAGGAGGAGTCCTGCCCGTTTACTCTTGTTGATGACCTTCTTCAGGAAGGTGTTTGAATCTGGAGTCATTTTCGAGGTACATGAACCGGCCCCTGATTATTCTTGTTAAAAGAAGGAACGATCAGGACATCTCTGGGGGCGGTTCATATATCTAGAAAACGATAGTCGAACGATCGAATTACTATGACATTTATATAGTAATTCGATCATTCGACCATCGTTTTTGAGCTACATAACCCGCCCCTGGTTACATGTAGTACAATAACCAGTACTAAGGGTACCCGGGAAAGACAATAATATTTCTCTTAACAACAAGGATGGAACTTGAATTTAAGATTCTCTATCTTAGGGAGGTATTAAATGAAGCTATAGGAACTATGTAGATGGCAATAATAATAAGAAGGGACCGGTTCATGTAGCTTGAAAACGATTATGGAACCATCGAATTGTTATGAACTTTAAACCGTAACTTGGTCGTTAGACCATCGCTTTCGAGCTACATGAACGCGCCCCTGGGGCTGCGTCGGGGAGTCTAATCTTAACACATTTTCATGAAATGTATGAACGCTTAATGCGGAGATAGGTAAATTTTTCTTGGCTCTGCGCTAAGAAATGCGCCTTCTGGGCTAGTAGAGAAACTCATTATTATTACCACAAATATGTTTGCAAAATTGCAACATCTTGATATCATCGGTTAAGAGATTAAACCAGAACTCTTCTAATGAAATCTCTAGTATGACTTCTTGTATATTACTTACTGCATGTGATACTCGCACCTGGAGCTGTTTATATCCTTTTTTCTTTTAGATAAGGCTTAGTAGAATAGGAACAGCACCTTCTTCTTCTAGGTTATATGATTATGAAAAAGACTAACATCTTCTGTTGTTCTCCTAGATTACAAGCTGCAGCGATTGAAGGAAAATGTGGCATCGACACTTTCACTCAATTTCCTAATCTATTTTCTCTCCCCTACTTTTTTTCCATTAAAGCTGTGTGAAAATCTTAACTTCTAAAAAAGTTTTCCTGGAATAATAACTTTAATTTTCTCTGAAGGATATGTGTCTGGTTGCATTCTGAAAGGGAACTGAAAGTAAATGAGCTTATGTAAATTTTACATATGTAACTGTAATAGACTGAACTTCATTTCTTGACGATGTCTTCAAGAGGAAGCTCAATACACGGGGTAACCGCCCATCGTATGGTTTGTTGACTCCCATATCATGTGCGTTTTAGAAACCATAAGAAAATTCTTCAGTGTACACGTCAAGCTTTACTGAACAGATTTTATGACAGATATACGGATCCCAACCCTGGTTTTGGTTGCTTGGTATAACATTTTTAAAAAGGGGGAGATTCCTTGATGGAACTTCAAATTCAAATAAAGTTTAAATGCACATTTCTGCCGAGTATCCTTAGCCGCAACGAGGAAATCTTATCGAGTTTCTGGTTGAAAAGATTCCTTCAAGTCCATCTTCAAATATATTCTAGGTTTCCATTTCTTAGCGAAACTTTTAAAAACAATTTTATAGCCAATTTAAAAGTACCCAGCAGACGTTTTTATCTCTTAAAGTGCCTTTCTCCTAAGCAGATATGATTTTTTCCACATATGGAGCAGAAGTTTTTCATGAAAATTTACTAGTTCAAGTTCAAGAATTATATGAAATTCTATCTTTCAAACAATAGTGTCCGAAAAATGGTATGAACTCTATAATTTTTCTTTATACTTTAGGAAACTTTTCCTGGAATGTTTGCTGTGCAGAACGCAAGTTTGAGAATTTCACAGCATTAAAAATTGTTTTCTCTCATGAACGAAGCAAAAACCCATCAGATTTTAATCTGAACCGCTATGATTTTCTGAAAAATTTAAATTTAAATTTATAGAATTTAGGGTATCTCTATTAATCAGTAGGACGTTTTTCTACCTCCAAGATCTATAATCTCTTTGTTGGTATCTTATGCTTTTAATTTTGTCCATAAAAGAATCCCCTTTTTCACCTTTTAAGTTCATATTTTTCCGCCCATCTATGCCGCTATCCGAGTTGATTAGGGAGTAATTCTACAGATTTGCCTTTGTGTAGGTACTTGACCAAATCCCACAAAGGGCAGGGCGATTTATCTTGATACCCGTGGTTGAGGCAACTTTTGCTGACGAGAATTGTACCTGTGAAATCACTGGGATTTCGCACAACACTTTGCAGAAAAAATGGTGAATTAATTTCTAACACTTGTCAGATGAAAAATAATTCTCAATTCTCTTTTCTTGGAAATTTCGTTCAGGTTTTGATGTACTATAAGCGTCATAGGTTGATCCCCTAAGCTCAGGTGATATTGTATAAATAAAATTAAAGTATTTTTCCCGGTAAATTTCACTTAAAAATTCAATTCAATTTAAAATAAAAGAGGTGAAAGTTAATGATAACGATAATGATAAATAATTTATTTCTGGTAACAGTACACAACATTTACAATTTTATAAACTGCATTATGTGAATAACATAGGGCTTAATGATATTAGATTTAATACAATTCAAAGTTATGTAAAATAGTTAAAAATAGATAAAAGAAAAAAGAGAGAGAGAAAATAAGAAAAGAGAATTACCCATTATGCTAACTAACTTATTACAACTCATACGTGAAAAAAGTAATACAGTTATAATTAAGAGGAAGAGAAGAAAATAAAAAAACACATATGTAAAGTAAGATTTAAGTAGCGTTTTAATAGTACTGACCGATCCCGCAGTCTGAATAACAGACGGTAAATCATTACACAGGCTGATGAGCTGAACAGGGTAGGAGACTCTGAAAGTCAGAGCTTTCGCAATCCTGCATAAATTCCGCCTAACCTCACATTTATATGATCACAGCAATTCAAATTACTATTCAACATTATCCCGCCATATTATCGCATCACTACTGTTAACGCAAATCCAGTAAAAAAACTGATGGAATGTCAGACGCATCAAAAGTGCTATTATAAAAACCTATACACTGAGACTTTCCAGGAGTCAGTTGGAGTTTTTTACATCTGGACCAAGTGCATATTCTATCCAAGTCAGGAGACAGACAGTCCTCCAGGAGGCCCTCAGATCGGCACAGATACATTTGCGCGTCGTCCACATAAAAATGGACTCTTGAATAGCAGACCACTTCTGGAAGGTCATTGATAAAAATGCTGAAAAGCGGCGGTCTTAATATGAAGCCCTGAGGTACACCCCGAAACAGAGGTACCTAAACCAAAAAACGTGCACAGATTCTGCAAGAGAATGTCAACTATCGAATGCTTTTGAAAAGTCGAGCAGAATCAACATATATATTTCACATATTTAATTATTACAAACAATTTGATATAGCCTGGACCTAGAGAAATCTACCGAAAACGCAAAGTAAATATCCGTGATTTTATTTTAAGATACATAGGGCATCCCAGTTAAATTCATCAAGCGGACATCCAGTGATTGGTGTTCAACTTCATTGAGAATCTTGTGGAAATTTAAAAAATGAAAAAATCTACTTAGAACAAATTTAACTGAATAAAAAAAGGATCATAGAAATTAAACAATACAATGACCTAAATTCCTTTCGAAATATGTAAATATGTCGATATATAAAACCATGTCATCTGATTTAATTAAAGTTAGCTTAAGGTCTGAACGCCACAAGCCGCACGTGTTTCCATAAATACATAATATTTTTCATTGATACAAATCATTTACATAAATCCAGAATCCATCATATACCCCGGTGTTAAGTGTCACAAAAACAAGATTTTGTGGACAGAGACAGATAAGACGAATACTTGTCTTTCCATTTAATTTAATATAAATTTAATCCTATAGCTTCCGCTGTGAAAAATGAAACCTTCCTTGATAAAAGATACATCGAGTAGAAGTTTCTATTCTCTTAGTGTTATGAAAGGAGATTTCTGTCTGACTTCTTTTCCGTTTCTGTACATAGAAACACTGTTCTCGTCTTCATGTTCTGGAATTCTATTAACCACCACGTAATATCTGTATGGGCTGTCGACATTATTGCTTTCAAATCTGTGGTAACCTCCTACTTTACAATTGCCTGTTGTTGTGGTTATAAATGCTAGAAAGCTGGGAATGTTGCCGTGCGGGGATTAAAGGAAATTACAATTTCATAGAATTTAATGGGAATTAATTTATTTAACTAAGCACTGATTACTTATTATGTAAATATGGAAACATTAGACCTCTTCTATGATGTCATTACAGACCAGGGGATGACTTTACGATGTATTGATGTTATGTGGACTAATGAGATCGCGAAGGAAGATTTGTTGTTAGGTTGTTGTTCTTGTGATATTTCATGCCTTATTTTAGAATATACTGAGATAAAAGGTAACGTAATAAAACGTTTGAACATTAACTAGACTAGCGACTATAGTCGCTTTTTTCTCCTTGGACACCCGTCGCCCTGCAACAACTACGTATTATTGCACCATGGTCTTGATACATTACCGTCCGAATTTACTAACCTACTAGCTCATCAAATTGTGACATAGTTAACCCATATTAATAATTTTTGCCTAACTACTTTACAAAGCCCAATCGGCATTGGTTATCCCTATTGCCAAAAGCCAATCTCCTACTCAGCCGTGTGATTTTAGGCCGATAAGTTTGCTGAAGTTGCTATCCAAGGTCTTAGAAAAGATAATGTTTAAGCAAATGGTATAACTTTTAGCCAAGAATAATTATTTAACTGCGTGGTAATCTGAGTTTAGGTCGGGATATAGTCTCGAGTCCTCACTCTTGAAAGTAAAAACGGGTGTCCTGCTTGAATTCATCAAAGTGTTCGACTCGGTCTGTCATACCAGGTTGCTTTGTAAATTCAGAAATGACTTTAACTTCTCATCATCTGCTCTTAAGTTAATAGGTAGATTTTTATCCGGTCGTAGTTAATTGTTAAGACACAAAATTCTCTCAAAACTAAACTACATTTTATCAAAGGTTGGTGTAACTCAGGAATCCCTCCTAGCTCCACTCTTAATTAGCCTATGTATGAATGATTTACTGAACACTATATCGAATGCACCCATTCACCTTTATTTTGATGGTGTGCATATACATCTTAGTTGACCGACTTCACTGTTCTGCTCAATTGTGTCTCAACAAGGAAGTGGTGAAGACGGCTCGATGCATGGGTATCACGTGTAGAGATTTTTCTACAAGGAATCAGACCAGAGATTTCTTGCATCGTTGTAGAAAGTCTAGGCATTCCATGGCATTCTTTGTAATAGCAGATGTGATCCATCCAACTAAGATTTTATTGGATATTTCAACTCCAAAGATCTTCAAATTAGGAGAGTTTGAAAAGCTCACCCAGTTGACAAAGAGTGGTGGTGGGAGATTTCTGGTTCGTTTTAGAGCGATCAGACAGCTTTGTGTTTTAGATGCATTAGACTCGAATGAAAAGTGGAAAGAGAGTGGAAGGCAATACAGAACCTTGCGTTACACCGGCATTGGCATTATAAGAACTAGAGTTGATACTATCCACAGTATCACAGATAAAACGGCCAGAAAGGAAATTTCCAATTGCAATGAGTAGAGATTAGTCCAGACCAAATCCTGGAAAAAGAGTAGAGTGCCAGACCCTATCAAAGGCCTTCGAAATATCGAACCCAAATAACAACCGACTTGCCAAAATTATGGAGTCATTGATGCCAGCATTCAGTAAGGAATGACATCAAGTTAAGTCATTAGTTTCGAGGTATTAATTAATGTGCAATTGGTAAGAATTCATGAATGTCTCAAAGGCCTTAGCTAGGATCGAAGAGATTGCTATTGGTCTGCAATTAGAGTGAAGTTCGACAATGTTTACATTATAGATCTGAATAAGATTCGACGTGGAGACTCAGTGCCGGGGGCAGTGTGACCACTCCATTTAAATTCCTTAGATTTTTATTTATGGGGTCATTTATAGGATCTCGTTTATTTACTGTGCTATTTAAAAAGCCTCTAACAGGCTACCCTTAATGCAGAACTCTTTCAAGACAAGCGATAATATTTTTGATTCTAATTTACTAAAAATTAAAGAATAGGTCTTTATATTTCTAACACTTAATATACCGTTTGAAGGCTAATAGTATTTAATTTTAAATAAGTTGGTATTTGTAGTCGTTTGATACCCTTGGCAGGAATTATTGCGATTTTTATTAAACTCATTCCTTTTCAAGGGGAAAATTTTCATCTTTAACAAAAATAAGAAGCAGTGATTTGAAGGAGAATTGAATCGCATTCTGCAGAAACGAACCAACTCCAATATTTTAGTATTTGTCCAATTTGTGTTGAATCAAACGTTGATCAGGACAGTCCATTTTATAAATTTATAATTTGAACAAGGAAGTTTATATCTCCCATAGAGTGATTATACAATTTAAAAAATACGACTTTTTGTATAACATGATATCTAGACCGCCTTTTACTCCATTTTTCCAACAAACCTCAGTTTCTCTTACCAATAAAATTTGAAACCAACAAAACTAGTTTTTTGTCAAAATATTTGATCAAAAGTATGCATGTCACCATCCAATACTCACAACTTCTTCACAGTTTGATTTGCTAAATCTCTTAATTCTCATTGTGCCTCCAGAGAGTAGTCCCTTCTTTAGTAAAATGTGTAGAAAGTTGTACACGGAGAAATAGTTGTTTTAAGGGTTTTTTCGAATCCAAATTTTTATCTTCGTCTTTGTATTATAGTATAGCAAGATGTGACCTCAGAAAATAAGCTTAGTTTGAGACCCAGATCTAGTAGAACAGTGAAGTTCCAAGAATCCTTCTTGAGCCGAACTGTACGAATGTGGAACTACAGGCCGCAGTTGTTCAAGCAAAATGTGCTCGGAGGCCATCACTAGACGTCCTAATTTGCTTCCTGCGCTTCCTACTTTCTTTCTCGTCAAGGATGTGCTACATATAATATTATAGGGTATCCTCTTAGCTTTGGCTTCACCGTATAAAAAAGCGGTGCGAGTTGAACGCACGTGGAAAGGGTTCCATAAGATGAATATGTTACCTGCTTTGTTTTTTTAAATCTGACCAAAATACGTGCGCTCCTTAACCGATTTGCCACTTGACGGAGCGTTGAGCTGGATACGAGTAGTAAAGGATGCCTGGCCTAGTTAAGTCGAACGAGTAGTACCAATAATTTATCCCAAAAAAACTTAAAATTGTAATTGAAAAACATTTTCTCCTATACATTTCAACTGCAAATCTAAGTTTGTACACACAATATTGAGAGATTTACCATGTTATTTTAAGACCGTAGACTGTAATCTATAAGTAAACAACTATTTTCAGTATTTTTTTTTCAAAATTTTAGGCTCAGTAGTTTCAAAGATAAGGAGGGGTGGGGAATGGTTAATTTTCATCTATTTTCTTGAATAACTTTAAAACTATTTATTTTAAAATTATAAAAAATATATTTGAGACAATATAAGGAATATATTTCATTTGATATGTCACACCGTACACTTTGCAAAACTTTTTGTTAATTTCCTAATTTGGGACCCCCAAAAGTGACCCCCATATTCAAAATTCATTTATTTACATTACACGTCCGTGTTTAGGTCACCGTCACAGAAATTCATATGAATACCAAATTTCAACTTAATCAGTCCAGTGGATTCGGAGTAAATTGGATGGGACAGACGGACAGACACACACAAGTGATCGTATAAGGGTTCGTTTTTCATTTGGACGTACGAAACCCTAAAAAGATAACAATAAATTCTAAATAAGGAATTTGTATCACTTTTATATAAACTAGAAGACCGCTGTGCAATTGCACAAATTGAAGGTATATGAGTGACATAACGTTTTTATATGTTCCTTCAATTTGCACCTTAAATTTCAAAGCGAGTTTTTTCAGAGGTGTCCTCTGTAGGCCTAATCCTCCCATGCAAGGAAGCAATAAAAAGACACTTGCAAAATATTTTACCATGCAGAATAATGAAAAAAGTTCCAATAAATCCATGTATTGCATACTTATCGGTGGCAAACACCGAACTTAACACTAAAGTTGCCCAGAAACGCAACCCGAAAGTAATGAACACAACACCGAACTGATGCAGATCAGTGTTGCCATTATAAAATTTCAAGAAAAACTCGATGAAACTCCATATAAAAAAAGTGGATGAAATACGGAACCGGGAGCTTTCTTTGTATAATTAATATATAAATTAAATTTACTCTAATCTACAAAGATTACTTTTTCCCAGAATTCAGTCCTTGCATTTTTATATTTTGTTGCAAAATTAGGTCTTCTTTTAGGGTTCACTTCACTTTTTTCCATATAAAAGAAAATGTAGCTTCTTTTCCACTGAATTGTTCACTAATTCTGTTGAAGTTTGTTTTGGGTTTTGTTTTATTTCCCGAATCAAGAACTTCTGATCAGATAAAGTTATTTTGTTAGGACTGTTTTGCTTGTGGGTATTAAAACAAAATTAGGTGGTGGTGTTGCCCCTTCGAAGTCGCGCCGCTTCCTTGGCTGTCTGCATCTGGAGACGGGTTTGAGGCAGCTGCTGCGGCTTTATCCGAGGCTGAAGATGGTTGAGTGACTTCTCCGTTAATAGAGTCAATGCCAAGGCGACTGCAGAACGTTATTAAAAACAAGGGCAACCATACCAAATATAAGGTACTATTTTTGGTAAATACTCCAAGAATAAATGTGGTTTTATTATTATTTTCAGATATTGTTTGTTCCATTTCCCAAAACTTTTTCACACTTCTGTGGAAAACAGTTTTTTTTTAATTTTATAATATTTACGATAATATTTGAGATAAACAAAAATATACAAATGAATAACACGAAGTAGCATTTAGTTAATATTATTGCCAATTGTTCATGATACTGAAAAGGCTGAAATTAAATGAATTTTTATTTAATGAAATTTACAAAAGAATAAATAAATTGAAACGAACTCACCAGATTAAATGTTCTCCTTTAAGTACCCGGGTTCTTTCATAAGCTACTTTCAAGCTGGCCCATACTTGATTTCGCCTTACACAATTACTCCCAGGTTTGCTCATACCTGGTTTCATTGATACCTGCCTTATGAGGCAGGTCTTCGGGCACTTTAATTTACCTAAAACGGTTAAAAGAGATTATTAGAAATGTAAATATAAGATAACATGAAACGTTTATTACGAATAAATGCATACACAAGCCATGCAAAACAAGTAGAAGCACAAAAAAATCCAATCTTTTACATGCAGAAAAATGTAAACAAACACATAACACACTCA
>QYTT01077781.1:0-17159 GCA_006980735.1 Dasypogon diadema | reverse complement strand
TCTAAACTATACAAAACTTCAAAGCAAATCGTATCTTATATTGTATACTTACAATCAATCATTCAGTTAAAAAGTTACTAATCGATAGCACTCCAGTTACACATATATATAATTTGAGTGGTTATAAGAACTGCAAAACGTTAAAGATAAAATTTAAAGGTAGGAATTTGAATTTGAAAAATCGCGTACTAACCACTCATAGTCAACGAAAGAGTTTAAATCATTCCGTGTGTATGAAAAACAGCAAGAACAAAATCAACGAGAAAACACACTGGTCACTGGTTTGTTGTTGTTGTTTATGTCTTCAATTAAATAACGAAAACACAAATAAATAAATAAAGCAACAACACAAACGATCTATACAGCTGGATGGCTTTCGTCACACTGGGTTCATTGACTCATACGTCCCTTCAACAGCGCGCAGTAAGTGCTGTTTACATTTTCTACGTCAGTTTTACGGTTTATAGTATTGGCCGTTGTATATATGTTCAAGGCCTCCAAGGTATATCTTTTATGAGTAATATTTTCTCTGGCTAAAATTTTTGTATTTTGAAAATCAGGAGTATGATTATTTATAATACAATGCTCCGCCAAAGCTGTCTTACTAGCGTTTTTTGTTCTAATATCTGATTTGTGGTTTGCGATGCGCCCCCGTAACAATTGTTGTTAGTTTTTCTAGACCACCACCCATGTTGTACAAGGGGGGAATAAAATTTTCAGGTGATAGTGATGATTCTGCTTCAGCCTTTTTACAATGATTAGCCGACTATTCGCGCTCTAGGCAAGTATCTAAAAGCGAACTGCTAACATCAATCTCCGACCTTCTTGAAGGTTCCGCCTGAAGGTGGTACCGAAGGAAGCGTGATGCATTGACGAGTTACGAAGAATTTGTAAAACAATTTTTAAACAGTTCGAACTCGTTCTGCAAACTGACCAATTACTAGAATTTCTTCGTCAACGCAAACAAATTCTTGCATTCATTTTCTTGTTGGATAAATCCGATAAACAATAATAGATCCTTGATAGCTGATCATAATTTTGTATTTCTAACGATTTATTAATTTAGGTCATTAGCTGATTTGGTTTTTTTTGCGTGTCTTGTTTTGTAATATATTGATAATCTGTATTGGAATAGTGGGTTAGCCCTTCAATATCATAAGAATTTTGTTACATGACATTGTAATTTCTTGGGTAAGCTTTGATAAATAGTAGTAATTTCCTCTTTTGAATTGTGACTTCTTTGAATACGATCGGATAAGCAATATTAAATTGTTTATGTAAATTAATTTTGGTAATCCATAGCGCTTGTCTTAGGCATTTTTTTAACAATGTACATAAATTTAGGCGCTAGGGACAAATAAACATGTTGGAAAGAGAGTAAGTCCGTGGTTTCCTCATTTGCTTCCCGTTTCTCTCTTCACAGGGTACGCATCGATGGGTGAGTCTCCCCTTTGATGGGTTGAGAGCCTTCGCTCTTCTATCTCTCTCTTCTAGGTTTAATAGGGCATCCTGAGCAGACATCTGGGCCACCAGGATGCATGGGTGGTTGGGGCACGGCCTAAATGGAGGATTCAACACCACCTGACTCCCCCCAATGCTTGCAGGTAGGGGAGCGTGGACCTTAGCCACTGGGTCCTCCCTTTTCACCCCCTTTCCTTGTTTTTAATTTTCTTTTCTCCCAGGTTCTCCCTTTTCCCAACCTCCTTTCCCCAATCCCTTTCCTATCCCTCAAATACGCGGCATGATTTTCTCTGCCGCTGGGGATCGGAGGAAGCGGCGGTTTGGGTGAACCCACCCCCACACTCTCCGCAAACTGCTGGCCGTCAAGCATGCCGCTCCGCCACATGCTTCTTCCGAGGTGTCTCTGGGTTAGTTAAGCCTAGAGCATGAGGCTTACATGAATCCTCGCTCCGGCGTGCACGGCCATGAGCTAGTCCAGAGCACACTAACCATATTTCAGGCTGTCTTTGGCAGTCTTCACTTCCCCAAACCGCAACAACATATCTTTCTTTGTACTTTCTTTGTTTTTTTACACGGTTAAACATTTTGGAGTAAATTTTAATATTTTTGGTATTGTATATATGACTACACCAGAAAAATATTAAAATCTAATCCTTGGCATATATTAAAATGAAATACTTCTAGCGTTAAACTTTAATACCAATGATGAGTAAGTTTTAAGACGTCTACCTGTAAAAATTGAACCCAAACTGTCTATCCAGAAAATTTTTTATTTGTATTTTGTAGTTTTAATATGAATATGAAAGCATTAAAATACGGAGCCGTAATTCTCCGTAATTCTATACTTGAATGTACTTTTAATATTTTACGATGATTAAAACTAAATACGACTTGCATTGAATATAAGCCTTAATATCAGAAGAGTATTAGAATTTACTCTCGGATTTTTAACCGTGTACCTTTCATATAATAATTAGACATATTCCTTTCTTGATGTCAAGTGGGCTTTTCAAAGCCCATCTTACGACCAAAACCGAACCAATTTGTGCGGTTAAAAGAATTAATTAAATTCAAGCATTAGAAATAATATCACTCCTTGAACTCAAGTTTTCAACAATAGTCCCAAGTTTTCTGGAATTTTCTTTCGAAATTTATAATGCCGGATCGCGCCTCGACATGTAATTTACTACAATTACCCTCTTTATGATCTCGTTGTTGATTTTTTCTATAATAATCACAAAGTTTTTCATCTTTTATGATTTTATATAAAAAAAATCCTATTTCAAACACAAAATGGCAATTTATAGAAGTCAGACCATTCAAGAATTTTCTGGTGATAACTAAAACTTTAGAAAGATAAGGCAGCACACTTAACCTATTTCGTCAAGTTCTACTGCAATTAAGTTAATTCCAAATTATACTTCCCACGGCAAATATGTCATCTACTAAAGAGTAATTTTTTTGGAACACATCCTAATATTATTTTAGGTCAATTTTTTGAAGCAAACCCTTTATAGTTATATTTGCCTTAAAATGCTCCAGAATATTTGTTCATCGAATTTCATCAAAATATTTGAGGAAAAGTATTCTTCAAAATATACGAAAGATATTGAACTTTTGAAAATTTTTGGTGTGCCTAGCCTCTCACATATCCATTTGACAGACTTGGAAAATTTTTGAATAAACTTCAATTAAAACTAGAAAATACCTCCATAATTTCTTGTGTCTTTATAACTCTCTTCAAAGAAAGCAAAGAAAATAACAGAATTTTTGCGCTTAATGTCACACGACCCTCATCATAAATCTTGTTAAATGCCCACAACAATTTTTCAAAAGCTCATAAGCTCAATTTATGTAATTCACGTGTCGTTCCAAAAGGGGTTATTCTAATGAATCATTAGTAGTAGAGAACACTAAGTACATAGAGTACATTCCTTTACGTGAAGTAAATAAACTAGGAACATGCATTTAAAGCTTCAGAACCATAGATACGAGGAAACATGGATACTTAGTTCTCAATTAGGATACATTTTTATGGCTGCCAACTACAATCTTTTCATAAGCAGCTTGACTGGATTTTTTATAATAAAGAAAATTAAATATTGGGTATGGTATAGTTGGTGTAACTTGACTGTTAGAATCCAAGCCATCTGAAATAAAAAACAACATTAATATATTTTGGAAAATTTTAGGATGAGTTTGAAAAAATTGCAGTTCGATTCCTGCCTTTTGCGACATTATTAAAAAACAAACTTCACTTCAACTTCAAGAACTTTCACAGGATAAATTTGTGCCGTATGAGGTTTAAGTGAAGTTGAAAAATTGCTTTCACAGGTTCCAAAAATGAGACACTATTCCCTTGGATCAACCAAGAAGAAGATAACCAAGTAATCAATTAAAAAGTGAATCTCAATGACAATCTGTTATCGAGAGCATCAGAATACAAACTTGGTCGGAGTGTTATTACGGTATTATACCAGGTTTTTACAAGATCGTACGCAACAAGTAAAAGCAAGAGACCACCTTTTTTTACATATCGACAACTGAGTTCGGCGCGGTGTCCCACAAGGCTGAATATTGAATCCTCTACTATTCACCGTATACAGCAACAAGTTACCATCTTTATCAGATATGCATGCTGACATTGTGAGCTTTATAGAGCCAGTAAAGTAGATATTGTGGAGGATTACACTTGCAAGTTGAATGTTAGTTTAGCAGATGAGAAATCTCAGTTTAAATCGTACAAAATCTAACTACATAAAAATTCCTCGCTCTGGTGTAGAGCCCTTTGATTTCCCATTTTAATAAATAATAATTTCTTGAATAAAATAAAGAAAGGAAAATATGTGGAAATTAATAGCAATGTGTTGCGATCCCTGCTACTCGAATCACCACTACTCACTGCACTCCCCCACCCGCTTTAAGTTTGTTGAAGCCTTTCTCTTGTCCTTTTTGATATATGGTATTCCCGTGCACCTACCGATGAATATGCATATTTTACTTTACATGATAAGTAATAATAAAGATATAATAAAACAAATTAAAATAGATAAGTCCTTAGTCGAAAGACATAAGTTAGATTAGACATAGAGTAGCTTAGAGTACCCGCGGAGGGTCAGTAAGTTAGGTTAAGTTAGGTAAGCTAGTTTTAATCATTTTTATCTAGCAAGTAAGGAACTATTATAACGTTGAAGAAAAAATAAAATGAATTTTGAATTTGAATTTGAATGCATATTTTACCTGTACCGGATTTCTGTATTTGTTTTTACCTTGCGGCAGCACGATCACATCACTCTTTATCGTCGATCTATATTAGATTAGATTTAAGAGAGGTGTTAAATCTTATTTTGACTTGAGGTTCTTCTATTTATATTTATGAACGCAAACGATTCCTGCGTTTCATGAGACGTTCTGACATGCTTATTACCCGCGTTAATACTACGGGTAGTTGCCCACTGTTGACGGCTACATGTACAGGCTGTCCTGGGAGTCATTCGACAGTACCAAAACATCGTTTCTGCTGGCACTAAGGACCTAAAATGATGTGACGATGTAAGTTGCTTGGTCAACTTCGTGCTGATGCTTCTCAAGGTCGCTCTCAATTATGTTCCTAGAGGGTGGAGAAGGGACATCACAGCACTGACTGCCCATGTACAGTGCACACATGGACCCGGAAGTGTCTTTACAGTGACGAGGTTGCAGAGGCGATTGCATCCCGAATACCCGGCAAACAACGAATTCACACTCAACCTACGGCTAAGATCCATGCAGAACTATAGACTAGTTCATCATTGGCATTGTAGGAACCATGGAAAGGACGAGTGCACTATTGGACACCATAAAGCTGAGGAAGCAACTTTTAGACGTATACAACCCTAGCAGGTGACGCCACAGGATTCTATTCTTGCTTACTAAATTATTCATTCGTTTAGGCTATTTTTAACTTTAGTGTTTTTAAAATTCAAAATATTGGGCTCTTGTGTTTCTATTTTCCTGAGGCGATATTACCTTTTGAAAATAAATATTCTATTTTTCAAAATTATTCGTGAAAACTACATTTTGATTTTTATATTCAAATTTTGATGAAATAGATTTTGTTTCTATTGTTATTTTGTTAGAACATTGCGAAAAATTCAGTGTGCTTCGATCAGCGAAATCTAGTGATCTCATCGCCACGAAAATGAGTACTGGTCTCGCCTGCCGTGGACACACTAATCTGAGATTCAACAATTCGTTCCATAGATTGTTGTATTGATGAGATTGGTGGATTTTGTGGATTGAAACACACTGCATTTTTCGCAACTTTTATTGCATTTCTGAAAATCTCTTTCATTATTGCTTATGTTTACAAGCAAAGTCTGGGGATTCCTACAGAACAACATAAGGTGTCCTATGATTGTTTATTATGGATACTTGGCCAAATCGTCTGCTATTACTTTTGTAGATTGTCCAAAAAGTTAGTCAAAAATTGAGCCTCTTCCTCATAATCTTTTCACGACCAATAGATAGCCAACTTCATTAGTAAATTACTCAGTCATTTTTCTATAATTACACCTTTAAATTGAATTAAAGTCAAGGGAAACCTAATCGACATCTTTCTTTTTAAAAACAAGGTCACTAACTAGAAATCACCTCAAATTTTTACAAATAATTAGAACCTTTTCAAATTCGAATAAACTCAAGTAAATTGCAATAACAACTACTTCAACCTAAATATATAAAATAGCGATTTTAAACCTACAGCACTAGTGATCGAGGGAATTCTACTGACGAGAGTTTTACTTGCGAAGCCACTGAGATGTTGCACAGTAAAATTTTATATAAAAAAAATTGGCGTATTGCAACATTTATCAGGTTTGTCAAGTTAAAATTTCCCAATCTCATCTTTTGTAAAATTTCCCTCTGCATACTCTGTGCTGTTTGCATCACAGGGTTATCCTCTGAGTTTAGACAATACCTTAAAAAAGCCAAATCAATGAGAAAATGACTAAATTTAGAAAAAACTTTTTGATGATTTTTTTAAAATTTGTTTGAGCTTTTAAAATCCCCTCTTTTAAAAATTGCTTTTTACATAACCTTGTAACAAACAAACGCGATCCAAAAATTTTTTTGTCCATAGACTTGCTCTCGGAATATCTATTGACTTCCATTAGAGGCGTAAGAACTCAGTCATATTTCGTGAAGCACGGGCATTATCCTCTGCTGCCGATTGATAACAAAAGTAAACCACAGCAAAACTCAACTATGGGAAATTCACTTAGGTGTTGACACCTATTCTGTAATAACCAAAACAGTAAGTATAACTAATCAGTTAACATACCTTTAACTGCGAAAACAGATTGAGTTCACCACATCTAAGCTTACGAGAATACTGCTCTAAACCTCATCAGTATTAGTCTCTCGTATATAAAATATTATTTTAATAATTTTGGCAACAACTTGTTAACCATGTTAATCTATTAGTCACCTACAAAGGAAAAGTCTATTGCCATTACAGAAAAAGCCTCAAATTGTCATGAAATAATTGTGCAATTCAAGTCTTACGGATAAATATTGATAAAAATTTATAAGATCTACCCCTTTTTAGCACAGTTATTTTGATTTATACATGAAAACCTGTAGGAATGAAAAGATTAAAAATGTTGTTTCTCTTTTTATATCTTTACACAATCCAATAGAACGTGGCAATTATTAGTTTACTAAGTAAAAAGATCTACAATCCTTGAATTATCCTTATTAAACGATTTTACTTGGCTTCACTCCTCATATAACAAACACGGGTCAAATCTTGTAATCGATTTTTTACCCACTTTCCATTGGCCAATTAAGCTGAAATTTTGCACACATGCATGAAACTGGTGACAATATAATGTTCCAATCTCGGAGGGTCCGATGATGACCAGAAAGACAGTACGAGATTTGATATTTCACAAAAAACTCAATAGAACTGTGAGTCGAATACGTTGAAGATTATGAAATTTGAACCCTGACGGTGTGCATGATAACGACTCATGGCAATTTGATGAATTTTTCGAGGAATTCAAATTCAATCCAAATTTCTCTAATACAAATACAGATACAAGTAATGCACACGGGACTTGTTTCCCCAAAGAGGACGAGTATAAATGTGCCCTTGTTTGGTGATTTAATGCAGCTGCCGCCAACCAAGAGATCTGCAACTTTAGTTCACAAACTACCTGAGCATTTTCAGATACAATTGTGGCGGTTATTCACGTTTTGATATCCTAAAGGCGAGTTAGAGAAATGAGACTGGGCATATCACTTAGGGAAAGGTAGCGAAAAATTTTAATTTGTTTGGTGAATTTGCTGTTGATTCAACTAATAAACAAGTAAATGATCGCAATATCATGTAAATCAATATTTAAAAAATAAAAACTTCACAACGTACACGATAAGGGCCCGGGATCCAATATTAGATGCAGCGCGAAGCCTTGATGATACCATTCTGGACGATATCATTCCTGAACTGGAATTGAATGGAAACTGGAAATATCTGTTAGTGCAAAAATAATGTCGAGATCCAATATTGGTAAGTTGCACAATTAGGTTCATTTTTATGGCCTCATTTCCGTGAAGCCCGAAACGTATAAAGCGGACATTCCATCTGTACGAATTTATTTCGGCAGAGATGGAATACATTTGGTTCAGCCAAGGCTAATACAACTTCCGGCGAAGTTTAGATACAGAATAACTGAAAGATGGATGTTACCACTAATTCTGTCATGGCACTGAGATAAATTTATGGAGTGTATGTCCCATACAAGTTGTCTTCAAGAAAATGTATTCATCTCTTTCGGTCTTTAAAGTCAAACTGAACTGCAATCGAATTCTATACATATTGTTCAGTGTGAGTAAATCCAAGTATTTATATTTATAAAAGTAAATGTTCTACCTTCCAAATTTATGTTCCAAAAAATTTTTAGAATTTAATTTCACGCAACCCTATCTTTTTATCATACTCTACATAACAAAAAATCCGAAAATTGAATAACATTTTAAATTTTGGCGCCTGCTTGTGCAGTCAGTCTGGCACATGTTGTATTTGGGGAATTAGGAGGCTGCCAAGAGGCAGTCTGAAGGTGGTAGGAGCTCTGGGCAGCTCCATTGCCGTGCAGGCCAGAGTTAAGACTCTTCAAGTGAGCCTCATGCTCTAGGCTGAGATAGCCCAGAGACACGACAGAGGAAGGCATGAGGGCGAAGCGGCTTTCTGGCAGGATAGCGACTATGAAGAGTGTGAGGTGAGTTTATTCAAAAACCGCTGCCTTCTCCGTAACCCCAGCGGCATAAAGGAAAACCATGCCACTTATAAGAAAAGGGAAAGGAAAAGGATTTGGAAAGGAAGGAAAAAGGGGAGAACCTGAAAAATAGCAAGGAAAAATATGAAAAAAGAAAAAAGGGGGAAAAGGGACATGCATAAAATAGACAGACGTGCAGAAAATAGACAGACGTAGACCAAATATACTTTTGTCTTTTGCCGGCGTTGTTAAACAATTAATTTTGGGTTTTTAAAGATATAATATATAAAAAAAAAACCAGACTAATAAAATTTTTTTGTTCCACACACAATTTTGTTAAGCAACAATTGCAGTGGGACGAATCGAGGAACGCTTGGGGTGTTTATGACGCACTTCTAAGTTTATGTAGAACTTTGTGCGGTAGATATTTGTTGCTCATTTCTGAAGAGATTAATATAATATTAAAAGTCAAAGCGGAAATGACTACGGTATGAAGCAGTGGGTTCGGGATGATTTAATTTGGTATAATTTTATGAGTGATTTCCTAGGAATTTCCAAACGATTTATAATACCTTTGATAAAATTTTTCTTTACAACTTCACTGGAAAAATTTGTGAATTTGTTCACTCAGTACAATGAATACTTGAAACGATCTATTTTTAATTCAAGATTCCCGAGGTGATATATAAATTAATTATCGCGGAAAGAATGATAACTTTGTGAAATATTTATGGAAATTTAATTAATAACTAGATGTCATCAATTACACAATCCAGTAAAGAGTGAAGTCAAGTGTTCGAAAATTGACTCATTAACTTCACACAAACTTATTGTTTTTTTTTAATGCTGACATATTGCCAAAAATACGAATAGACATTTTCTTCAGGAATTAATTCTGGATTTACCTTTATATTTAACTTCACATAGGTAGCCGAGTTGGTTGAGGCGCCACTCTATAAACTTGCACCTTAGTGGGGAGGGTTTCGATTCCTGCAAAGGATAGGGTGATTGGGTACCAGTGATTGAGACAACTCTACTGTTTAAGGATTGTACTTGCGAAGCTATTGGAATGTTGGACAGTAAAATTTCAATCCACAGATTGGAGATTAACATAAATTATTTGTCAGATTATACTTCTTAATCTCCCAAAAATTTCCTTTACTTCTCATCAAAGTGTAAATCCAATTGGTATTAAGAAATTTTGGTATTCTCAGTAGAGAATCATATGGTGTCGTTTTTACGGTCAAATTCGATGAGAGAGAGGAAAATGCTGATTATCGAGTAAGGATAAATAAAAATTTTGTAAAACCTTTCGGGCACCAGGAATGATCCTCGAGTGAAATTCGGAAAGTACTAGAAAGAGGGCAAGGATTGCATGTGGTGACTCTCGCTGGATGATGTTGAAGGGGTGCTTTGTTTATTACATGTTGCAGCAAAATGAAAGGCTCACACAGTTAATGATAATGATAATAATTTATTAAATTTGTACAATAATAATGAAATTTTTCAATTTGTATATAAATCCTTGGAAAAACAATAATTCAAACATAACCTAAACTAATAATAAAAATTCATAAAAGGAATAGAAATGAAAGAAGAAGCTATACTATAACTAAATATAGAAAAGAAAGAAAAAAACAAAAAATGAATGAATAGATGAAAACAAGGAATTAAAACAAAAATAAATTAAATCGAACAAAAAATGAATTAAAACAGTGTTAAAGAAATATTAAAAAGTATTAAAATAAGTACGCTAGAAAATTTATTTTAAGTCTCCTCACTGAAGTGCTCCAATATGATCTTTCTGAAAGCCCCCGGCACAGTTATACGCTGTATATTATAAGGGAGTGAATTCCAAAGTCGAGTACCCTGAACAACATAAGAGCGCTCACCAACAAGAGTCCTAAACCTGGTTAAAAAAATATCATTCCGGCGCTGGGAACGAAGAAAGGTGAATGACGTGCGAAGATACCCTGGGCTCTCGCAGTAGATTATTCTGTGGAAAAAACTCAATAACCTCAAGTTCACGTAAGTTGTAAGAGAGCAGCCAACGACGGAAGAAACATATGGTGATACATGATCTCTGCGTCGAAGATCATAGATAAATCAAACGCAGTCATTAAAGGCTATATTGATCTTACCTGCACACACTGAGTCAAGACAAGGATCAACCACGCGGCTGCTGATAAGAAAGGGGAGGATCAGAGCCTTAATTAAACCCAAGCGGGTATTTGTTGGGAGGAGAGACGCAGTTATCCAGAGTCTTCTCAAGGTTGAGTAGATTTTTGCCAGAATCAAAGAGATATGGTCGCAGCAAGTCATCTTAGCGTTAAAGATAACCCCCAAAATTCTTAGCTTTATCCACCCTAACAAAAGGCGAGTTCCCCAGGAAGGGTGCAGGAAGGTTAGAATGAGTGAAGGCCACACCACGAGAGAGTACAATATAACAAGACTTTGAGGGGTTATGGGATAGTGAATTATCTTTCGACCACTTCAAAATGCGATCCAAATCATGGCACAAATTCTCAATACAGGAATGGATGCGGTCAGCAGGCGCGCTGATATACAATTGACAATCATCAGCACACAGATGAACCTTCGAGTGCTGCACCTCAGAGGGTAAGTCATTTATATAATAAAGAAAACAACAATGGTCCCAAGATTGAACCCTGGGGTACACCGCAAGAGATATTTGTGAGTAACCATCATTGATTTCAACCTGCTGTGTTCTGCCAGAGAGGAAACTTCAAACAAGTTTGATAGCAGAGGATGATAGAAAAAATTTAGTCGACAATTTATTTAATAAGATACTATGATCAATGCTATCAAATGCTTTGGAAAAATCTAAAAGGGCTAGGTAACAAATTTCACCTTTGTCCAATGCAAGTCTCAAGTCGGTGGAAACTTTGAGCAGAGCAGTTTCACACTAGTGGCAACGGCGATATCTCGATTGCCACTTAGAGAGATAAGAAAACCTGTTCAAATAGCCGGGAAGTTGTTTCCTAAGAAGCTTCTCAAATCAGGAAACACAAAATGCTGATAGGCCTAATATCAGATGCAGGAGAAGGACAGTGACTTTTAAGTATACTGCATGTTTCCATACATCGTATTGGGAGTACAACTGCATGTTTCCATATATCGGGGAAGGACGAAGAAGTGATAACATGATTGAATAGATGAGTAATGACTCGCAAAATATTTGACATTAATAACTTAAGGAACCTAGGCGAAATCCCATCATACCCGACTGCTTGCAATCTTATGCCATACAAAGCTATAAGAACCTCGTCATCCTCCACACAACGAAATGCAAAGCCGTCAAAATTCAATGTCTCGTGGAAATATCATGAGAATTATTAGGTGCTGCTCCTTGGGTCAATGAAAAGCACTGATTGAGGGTATCAGGGTCAAAATTACAGCCAGAGTCATTTTTTTGGTGAACTCCATACTTCCGCAGGTTATTCCACAATGCTTTTGATGGAGCTTTATGGTTAAATACGCGTTTGAAATAGTCACGTTTCGCAGACGCAATCTTTATTGTTACTAGATTTTGTACAACAACCATAAATTTTCAGTTTTCTGTGTCTTATAACGATGATATAAAAGTTCGCGATCATTTATAAGATCTTGGATCTCCGAGGAAAATAATGAAAACTTATTATGATTAAGTTGTGTAAGATCTTATTAAATTTTCTAAACTTTTATTCTGTGTAAAAAATAAAAAAATGTTTATTTCAAATATTTTGATCGAATTATGTAACCATGCCAAGTTCACTAATTACTGTAGAATTACTCACATCAGAGTTTTTGATTTTGTGGAAAGAAAGCTATCGGACGATTCTAAATTTCCTATACACCCTGTGAGACAGTTACATGTTGTCTATGTGGTTTTCATATTTTTTATGATTAAAGACTTTGAATTTGTCTGAAAATCAGTCATAAAGTTGTACTTCATTTTGTTTATCCATTGTCAGATAAAGACTGCATTTTATGCTTCTATAAATCTATAGCACTGCAGAAGAGCCTTCAAATTGACAGTGTTGGAATATTAGGCACCTAAATATAAAAAACTCCACTCTTCAGATTAGAGCTACTTATCTAGAAAAGGAGAAATGTCGTCGGCCCAATACTTGAGTGTTCTATAGACCAATTTTTTGCGTTTTTGAGTTAATAATTGTTTCTTACTAAATCGAGGGTGCTCTTTTTATTTCTAATATCAGATTTGTTCTATCGCTCATTGTTTTTAAGATATCTAGGTGTAGCTTTGTTCAATATCCACAGTTCTGTCACTTTTTCTTTGTACTTATCTGTTCTTTCTTAAAATATTTATTTAAAACGTTTTACAAAGAACAAATTTGTATGAAAAGTTGACAAGAGATTTTTTCTTGTTCTACTTATTGTTCTATATCCCAAAGAATTTGCGTCATGTTCTATATCTTCTTAACAAAAAGAAATTGTATTTCACCATCGGTTCGCAAGTGAACGAGCAAGAAAGCTGTGACTATGTATACCTATTTATATATAATGCTGTAAAAACCAATACAATTTGAAAAAAAAGTAGAAAAGTACTAGTAAACCATATTTGAAAGAGAAGTTTACACATATTTGTACTAAATTTAGTTAGTTTACATTAAAAAATACGTACTCAGAAACTTAATAGTTTTGGAATGAACTCTTCTACTTGAACAGCGTAACTATAAGAAAGATATATAGCATGTTATAAATATGGAAAATGGCGTCTGCATCTGTGATCACAGAAAGTGTTCTCTGCCAAAAGAGCAATAAGAAAATTATAGTTACAGTTTCGCGTTAAATGTTGTAAAGTAAGCAGCTGAAACAAGTGAACAAATTCTCTGGAGAAGTCATTTTAAAATGAAAAAATTAAAAGAGATTTGCAACATATTCAAAAAAAAACGTGAAGAAGCAAAATTCTCACGGAACAGTATCTTATCTTATCCCCCTTAAGGATGTAAAATTTCTTAAGCAATAATAATTAAACCAACATCGAGAAGAACAACGACAAAAATATAAAGAAAGCAACAAAATCTGATGCTTTCACATTATAATTTAGACGGTTTGATCATGAAATTCAAATTCGAATAAAATAAGGGATATAACTTTCCATAAATAAGAATTAAAATGAAAGGCATAAATAATTTTTTAAGTAAAATAATAGCTTTAAAATATAACTTGCTTTTCATACTATTTACTTTATTAAGATAATAAGCATTTTTTGTTTTCTTGGACTGTTGGTCCACCAATGTAAAAACCAAAGTACTTTACATACTATTGAAATACATAGTTATTACGTGCTTTAATTAATTTATCAATCTACTCTGATCTAATTTGGTCAGACTTCTCTTTAAAAACTAATAAAACTGTGGGTACGATTTTCAGTAAAGTTAAAGATAAAATTCCTACAGACAACAGTAGTGACGTCATATATATAATGCCTTGCCAATGGAGACCAGGAGAATTTTGCCAAGGAACAATATGTTCAATGTTTAAAGAAACATATTAGCAAATTGATTATGAAAGCTGCTTGAATTGACCATTGCATTAAAAATAATCATACACCAAATTTTCAAGAAATCAAAATATTACATATAGAATGTAACGTACACAAGAGGACGACACTTGAGGCTTTATACATATCCAGCACTATGAACACGATGAATACAAAAACTGAATCGGACAATATAAACGCTATTTACGGCGCATTGTTCCACTAGTCTAATTTAAGATACTTCAACTGACAATTCAGCTTTTACACTGATCCTATACTAAGTAGATGATGAATATTTTCACAAACTTCTACTTTCGTAAAATAAGAATTAAGTAAATCACCTTTTGAACATAATTTTGTAAAGTTAAGTAAAGTAGTATATTTTTAAAAATAGTTGGAAACATCCTAATATATCCAAAAATTCGTTGAAGTAAAATAGTAAATAGAAATAATTTTCTGGTTTTATTTTAATATATTGATTGTGCTTAACAATGTAATTTAATCCCTGAGGAGGAGTATTGACAAAACGCGAAATATTTGATATTAAATTAACGGATAAAGAATGAAGCGCATAAAGAATGAGCCTCTTAGATTTAATGACCGGAAGAAAGTTTAATGCATTAAAAGATACACAAACAATTTTAATTGGATTTTATTATAAATTTACAATACACAATTTTGTTCATGTTTAATCTTCAATGTAACCCCCTTGGATATGAACAACTTTGGCCAAACGGGTAGTAAATGTTGAACAACTTCCTAAAACTATTTTAGATGAAATTCGTTTGACGGCACGCTTTAGCTCATCGATCAGTTTTTTTGACGCTACTCGATTCCAATGCATCACCCGAACAAATTAATTCCATATGCAGTAATCAAGGGGATTCAAGTCGGTTGAATTTGCCGGGTGAGTGTGTGGGTGTGAGCTCTTACACCATCTTGTTGGAACGTCCATTGACTTTCAAACATATCCTCATCAAATTTTTTAGCTACAGGCAGTATACCTCATTCAAATATCGCACATGATCAACTATGCCTTTATCTAAGAGTGAGAGTGTGAGTGGTGAGACGCCATTTGAACAAACCGCAAGGCAAACCATGACACCTTGAGGAAATTTCCGTTTAGCTTTTCCAACCTTCTGATCAGCAGTTAAGCGATCAGCAACCCAAACTCGATCATTTTGTGCACTGCAAACCATCAATATCAAAACGTTTTTCATCAAAAAAACACGAATCTCAAAATATCATATTTTATTTAATTGTTTCGTATCCGGTTAACGAATTGAACTGGATTGATTTTGCACTGCTCAGTTAGCATCGGTTCAACAATTTTCTTATAGCTGATTAACTGCAGATCATCCTTCAATATTCTTTGGACACTCCTTTTTGAAATTCTGATTTCTCTGGCCAATTTTCTTGACGAAACTGGTTTCTTCCTCTGTAGCCGGCTTTTCACCCTTTGGATAACAATCCTGGTTCGTACGGTGCGTGGCCGACTTGAAGACTTTTTAAGTTTAGTCGTTCTGGTTTTATCGACTAATTTACACCATCGTTTTGATGTTGATAAGCTGACACACCCATTCAAATCACGAAAAATTTTATTTGGAGTGTCGCCATTTCATCACTTAAAAATCACGACTTCCCTCAAATCTTCACTTTTCATTTTTTATCCACACTAGATAATGATATATATATATATATATATAAACGAGTGTACCTACTGTATTTGCACGCAACACATCACAACCGATTTTAACCACCTTACAACTGATACTAAACATGCTTATACTGGAGTGTCCACAATATGAATTCGATAGGGTCATTCTTTATGCGCCACCCGTCGTATTTCAGCAGTATGTAAAGTACATTGGTTTTGACATTAGTGGACTAACAGGCTAAGAAAACAGGAGTTGTTTATAAGAAATTGGCTGAGAAAAACATCTTTCATCTAAAAAAATATTAAGATAATATTAATTTATCAAGCCGTTAACGGCATTGGTTGCTCGTATAATAATTATATAGCTTACAATTTACGAGATCCGACTAACGACTAAAACATATTGATGAATCGATCGAGTTACAACATCAATAATAAAACTTTCCTCATCTACGACTATGAAGCTTAATGTGTTGATTAAACCAGAGATTATTATTAATATTTTAAGCGTACTGTTACGCTAAATGCATAATTGTATAGTTTACACAATTCTACATCTTAAGTCTTTTGATTCGCATAAGAGGCGTACGGTATGTCATTAAATGGTTTCTTTATTGTTTGGTATTGTAAAAACAATACTGCGTTGAGAATATACAGTAGAATATAATGGCGATAAAAGAAAATGAAATGAAAACCTGTGAGAAAGACATTCAGAGAAATTGAAACCTAATTCAATACAGGTGCATAAAACAAACAATAAAGAAGTACCTAGTTTGCTGATTGTTGATATTTACACGGTAAAAAATTTGAGGCTAATTTTTAAACCTTGTACAGGTTTTACGAAAATAGAGACTTTTTTAGATTTAAAGTAAGAGAATGGAAAAGTTTTGAATATTTAATTTAATTTTCGTTTTCATTTAAGACTTTGTGGAAGTTTGACAATTGTTTTATACTGTGTGGTTTTAAAATTAGATAGATGAAGAATGAAAGATGAATAGAAAACCATACGGGTCTTATTTCAAGGTGTTGTAAGGTTTCAGGGTAGTGCGGAAAACCAAAAAGTCTTATTTTAAAGTATTGTGAGATTTAATCTTACAGAAACTAAAGTCTCTTTTCTCAATTTCAGACTAGTTCAGCGTTCGAAGAAAACGACGTCTTTTAAGTGAAAATTGGTCCCCAAAGCGACGTATTTTTTTAGAATTATTAATACATACTTAGGTACTTTAAGATTGAGTTTTTTTTTTGTTTTTTTTTTTTTACTTTTTAAAGGGAACTTAGG
>QYTT01077780.1:0-19003 GCA_006980735.1 Dasypogon diadema | reverse complement strand
TACACAGTTTTAGGTTTGTTATATACACGTAACATAAGGCATTCAGGTAAATAACAAATGCTTTTCTGCATTGACACTTAAGGTTTAATATACATTTAACTGTAAAAAAATATTTAACGTGAAAAATATTTACACAGAATTCACTTACGTAATAAATGCGTAATCCATGTTTGTTATCACGCTTCATGAATGAGTTCTCTTCAAATTAATTTTAAGTTAATTAAATGTTGTCATTTTGGTATATATATGAAGAAGAAAATTCCATATATAAACAAAAAAACTTCATGGAGGCTTCTGGATGTATGATATAGACTCCGTTTAAGATTGCAGTTTCTGCAATCGACTGCAATTTCTACGCGTGTATTTAACGTATAGGACCTGTTCAAAAATGCATACTCTGCCGTTGATTTCAAACTACGCATGTAGTTAACTATGTAAATTATGACTTTTTTTTTTAATTATGGTCCTATTCGAGAATTCAGCTTCTGTTTTCCTCTGCAATTTCTATCCGTGTAATTAACTATGTAAATGTAGAAGTTTTTCGAAAATAACGATAATATTTAACAGGAAGACTCTTTTACATAGATCTTGATTCCACTATTAGAAAAATTGTTCTCTATATAAGTTCAGTACTCGAACATGCCTTTCCATAGCGTTTCACCGACTGAGCTTGTTAAAAATTGCAGTTTCTGCAGTCGACAGCAATTTCTACACGTGTATTAAAATATGTAAATGGAGAAATTTTTCGAAGATTTCGATAATATGTAACAGAAAATACTATCCTTACATAGATTTACATATCACGATTAGAAAAATTGTCCTCCACGTTAACTACATGGGTAAAAATTGCAGTCGACTGCAGAAAATGCATTTTTGAACAGCCCCATAATGTAGCACAATTTTTCTAATTGTGATAAGGGAAACTATGCAAAAGAAGTGCTCTTTGTTAAATTATTTTCGAAAAAAAAGTTATTTACACAATTAACTACAAAAATGAAATCTTGAACCGACCCATACTATGCAAGAGAGCAATTGGGAGAATTTTCGTAAAATGCGAACAAAACTCTTAAACTCTAATTATATTAGGTATTATGATTACAGAATTATAAAGAAAAAATTCATTACAGAATAAGAAATGTTAATAGATGGCAATCACTTTTTGAACAATTTTTGCCAAGTAGTGTATTTCTTTGTTTTGGATTAAACTCTGTGAAATATTCATTAATTCGGTAAGTACTTCTAGGAACAATATTTTACAGCTGATTCCCTAAAGAGGTTTTCCTTTGTGGTTGTGGTATTAGTGAAGCAAACAGTCTAAGACTTCAATTGAATTTTTAAGCACTATTCTACCACTCTTTGTTCCGGATTTATAGGATATCAAATTTTGGAATTGATAAAAGCTTCATACATTTGTCCCAATTTTTACAGTTTCCGGCTAAAAGCATAGTGTAAATAATTGAATTAGGTTATTAGTTCCTAAATTTCTTAAATATTGAATCAATTGCTTGTTATTCGGTACTAATAGGGGACTAAAACTGCACCCTAATGTTACAAATTTAGTGAATATTTTTTAAAATTGCCTTTTGTATTTGCCATATTCAAGATGCAGACTTATATTACGTATAGTGTTACAAAACTCATTTACTACACATAGATGTAGATAAGTGCAACTGATGCCGCCAATGAACATTTGATACAAAATAGATCCGAAGATAGATCCCTGTAAAATATCGACCAACAAGCTAACACATTAAGAAAATTGCGTGAAAATAATGAGCTGATTAATATAATTAGGTTAAGTTAGTTTAGATTGGAGTGGCGAACGCCCAGAAACCACAGGGTCGGCCTCACTTAGACTTGGAAAATGGTCCATTGTGATACTACATATACGAGACATCGCCTGAAAAAACTCCTAACTCATGCTAATGCCTCCAGTGAACCGAAGAAGTATCCACTTAATGTACTATCCCTTCGTCTGATCAAGTCGCGTCGTAGAGAAGGTGCGAAATACATCCAAATTCTCCTTATACATACAGCTTCTGCAGTAGTTTCGAAAAGAGTCTCTTTACACTCCACATGCCTACCAAAGGGGCAGCGACCTGTTACGATGGCTGCGATATTACGTACGTCTATGCGCTTAGCTACTATAATGGCCTGCCGATCGATATATCTCTTTACCTCATTTCACGGTATTCCACTGGCACCGGCCACCCAACAAAGATTGAATTTGAAACACTCGCCTTAGACCAAAGGTTTTTCTCCAGATGCGACTTGATCATAATTGAAGTGGTTTACCAGACTATCAGTGTAGATCCAGATCTCCACAGTATAAATGATATATCGGGTATTACTATTAGCAGCCTAGCAGCATTGTTTATGTTAGAGAACTTCGCTTGAATTTCAGAATATGAGTTACATATACGGTGGAACTTTACCAATCGAGCTTTGTGATTTCATGATTTATTGATAAGAACTAGAACAAATGTCCTGCTAAGTATTTATTGGGATATGAGGCCATTCATTTACTTAAGGTACGAAGTTTTGCATGGAGAGAATAAAACCTCAATGTAATGCCCACTGATAAACAAAACTTCTAGCAGTCCATACCTTAATTAAAGCAAACATTTTGTGTTTCCATTAAAACTCATTAAAAATATTTTATAAACGGCAAATTAGCCTCCATTGTCCAAGGTTTATGGGCAACGTAATTAGAACGCTCCATTAGGCATCAGTTCTCATTTAATGCTCATCAACCAGCGATGAAGACCAACAAACAAATTTGAAAAATGAAAATAATAAACCCCCAAAATTAAGCAAGTACTTTCGGAGCGTTAAAAACGCTAAAAAGCCGCACTTTTCCTTTTTTTGTTGTTGTTTTAAATTTATGGCAATTTCGCTCAAAGGGAGCTCTCCAAACTAACGCAAGGTCATAATGGCCTAATACGTCTTCATTAGAGAAATTAATTTTCATTTTCAAGTGTAATTACTAAACCCTTCCAGCGCATCCCTTGCCAAGGAGATTAGCAAGCCGGCAAGTGAAAAATGAACGTGTTTTCGCTTTTCTCGTCTGATCCTCGTGGTTCGCATGAAATCTTTCATTAAATTTCGCAATTTTCATATACGCTTTTAGCTTAAGTCGGAAAAAAAAACTTTTAGTGAAAATTAATTTGAGGAAAAAGCGGAGCAGGAATGGTCGAGACAGACGGAACCGTGTTGAAGGATACTTTATTCAACCATTATCGGAAAATATTCAAATTTTAAGTACACTTGAATGTTAAGATTGAAAATGTCGATTGCAAGCAATCATTGTCAGAAGAAAGGGGTCATTGTAGGAAGGACTCCAATAGAGATATCTGATTCAACGGCAAAATTATGGTGAGCTCAAAATCTCTTTTTCTCGTCTTAACTCCTTGAATTACAGAATTTACGATTCAATTCCGACACCGCTGAGTAGATAAAGTGGGTGGAGTTGTGCTGCTGATGGAAAACGACTTTTTTTTAATGATTCGAGTGTTCCTTTAGTGTGCTTATGATAGAAAATTTAATTCAACAGCATATTCCTCCAAATGGGTACTAAAATTTCCATAACTTGCTGTTTATTACATAATAATTTTGTATTAAACTGGCTATAAAAACAGAGAGACTGTTGTGTGACTTGCCGATTAGCAAATATTTTAGGCATCAGAACATCAGGAAAACAACTGACCTTAAGGTTTGCAGAATACTTGTACATATCTTGTATATTAATCAATAACTTTTAAAATATCTTATATTGTTTAGAAGAAGAAACAATAATAACCACTACTTATCGTCATTAGTACAGCATTGAATTTTTAACACCGGATAAGAGATAAATTCTAAGGCTAAATTCAGATATCGATTTTGGAAACCTTAGACGTAAGGACTCCAACCTTAGATTAACTTTGCCGTTCTATGAATTAATTTCTAATCTGTATATATCGTCATTCTTCAGCAACCAGTAAACGATATATTCTTAACATAGATACGTAACCGAACTATATATAATCCTGCAAAATTTTATGAAATTAAGTGTGTTAGGTGTCCCAAGGATTTCATGCAATTCGTGGTTTAGTTTTTATCTCTATTGCCCTATATCGTAGTGTAATAAGAGATTTCGTTACAAGATTTAAAATGTGTTTCAATACATTTGGAGGTGATCATGCATTCAAATTTCTAGTCGCCCATTATGAAATTTATCAAGAAGCAACATCTAAGAAATATCATCTAATACTTTGTGTTTTGATCGGTGTTTTCGTTATTATAGCAGTTGTCTAGGTTAATATTAATTATCAATTAAAATTTTTAATGTGGCATTTCTCTACAAGTTTCTAAAATAGAGAAGAAAAAAACTATTAAAGAAATTAAAAAAAAACAGAAGGTTAATTTTAGCAAACAATGTACTCTGTAGTGGCTGATAGACACTTTGAATTTGCACATTCAAATAGAACCCAGTAGGAAATGTGAGAAGTCCTTCTCTGAGAAGGAATATAGAATGTTTTTAAAATTCAAAAAGACCTCCCCAAGAAGGATTTTGTAAGATAACAAAATTATCTTTCAAGTGCAGTGAGCAGGAATCAAAATTTAGTCATTCGAGTGGTGTTTTTTGCAGAGAAGAATAAATAGAAATGTCTATAATTCAAAAATTCTTCTACAAAATTCCTTTCTAATTCATTCAAAAGTAGCTATAAAGAAGACCTTCTTTTCTGTAGGAAAAACACCTCCTTCAAAAGACCTTCTTTCCGCAGACATGCCTATATAATAAAGAAATGGATTGGGATATAGAAAAGGAGGCCTTATGTCCTCCCAAGAAGATCTTTTAAATGCCTTTAAAATGCTTCTTTTTCTCACTGGGAATTTCTCAAAAAATGATTGTATTTATTTTTGGTCATAATCTGCTTTTATTCCGGTCGATATTTTCGTAAAAATACCATTTTAAAGACAAACCGGAATATAATTTTTATTTAAAAGTTTAATATAAATTAAAAAGGAATTAATAAATAACAAAAAGTCTTATTTTAGAAGAAAGCAATAAAATAAAAAAATACGAAATTTATTCCCAAGGAAAATAAACACGTCAAAATTTTGAAATTTGTAATTTTAACTTAAAATATAAAAAAAATATTAATGAGATATTCTATTGCCAATATTTCTGCTGTAAATGTACTCGATGTAGAACTAATCACTAATCGATTTTCTGCGGAAATAGATCACCTTGCTTAACACATCGAGAATTAATATTCAAATAGCAATTCAAACTTGACTCTATTATGATAGGTAACAATTATTTTATTTAGAATGCTCTGGACACCTAAAATCTTCATTTACAATCTACTATAGACGCATCATCTGATTAATACACGATTGTGATTGGTTGACTGACATTTAAACCTTTCAAGCATTTCCTGTGCTGTGCGCGTAACTTATTGACTCCCTATTCTCATATTCATTTTTTCAGCTGGGGTTGCAGCCAGTGTTGCCGTTTTGGTACTTCCGTATCACCTTTGTAGATTTTTACTTTAAATGGTACGAATGTAAGCCCTCTGCAAAAATGGTAGCTGTTGAAACAAAGCAGTACAATAGATTTTAATTCATTTACTAATCAAACATACTTTGATTTTGAATGCAACCTTCGATAATAACACTTACAAAAACATTAAAACGAACAATAAAAATGTTATGACTTCTATTATGGCACGTTTTTCTGCAATACGGTATGTTTTTTCCCTGATTTTGGTATGTTTAAAATCTTTTTTTTTTTTGCGGTAACACGCGGATGCGGATAGTTTTACGCTGCCTATCGCTGTTGCTCGATGTATATACACTGTGCTCTCACGAGCGTACTATATTACAATCAGCGTTAAAAATTCGGCCTGCCGCGTGGAAAAGATTCCGCCATGGCGCGGTTTTTTAACTTTATAGTTGGAACTATTATATTATCGTTGCAAGTTTAAATTAGAAAAACTATATTTGAATACACCCTTTGTAAAAATGTTTGTTTTTATTGCCAATAATTGACTGTTCTAACGTCTGATACATCTCTAAAAGCTTCTACGGAATTTGTTTACTGACCCGAGTTTTGTAACTGTAGCGCAACTTACACTTTTAAAAGATTCTATGCCTAATTGTTCTTAAAAGTTTGATACCTCTAAAACAAAGTTTGATACCCCATATGCTCCGCTAAGAGGCTTATAAATCCATATGCTTCCCTGTGGCACAATTTATTATATATATTTCACGATATCACCATCTGTGCAATGCTTGCAGGTTCAGTCAGTTTACCTGGCTGTGCAAAGAGGACAATTTTCTCTGATGAATCGTTTGTGAGAGAATTCCTTTTTTCCTTACAAATTTCAATTTGATACATTTTTTATTCTTATTTTTAATGTTGTATTTATAACATTTGCACTTCAAATGCAATCATATCAAAGATTTTCAACCAAATCAAAAATAGAACCAACCAGATCAAATTCAGGAGCAACCAAATTAAAATCAAGACCAAAAACAAGATCGAATAAATCAAAATTTACCAAAAGGTAGTAGATTTAGGTACAATAAACCTTTACTCCTTGGAGCTTTATAAGTGTCTTTAATTTAATCTAGAGCTCCCATATAACCTTCCTACATTTCCTACTAAATCCATATATGTACATACAAGATTATATATACATATATACCTAAGTCTGCTTTAAATCAGTTGCTTTCGAACAATAACATTTTAAATCCAAACTAAAGCAAGCTGCAAAATTCGTAAATATTTACGATAATACGATTATTGGGGCCATTTATTTGGCATTCCTATAAAATATTTTATGCCTTTCAGGTATTTGGGAATTCTGTAGACAATAAAGCCATAAAATTCCATTCCAACAGAAGGTGTTCCAGTATAACGGCATACGGGTATGATGCAAGATGTCTTCTGCCTGCAGCAGAACATATTTGGTAATTCCAGAGCATTTTATGGACATATGGCCATCCGGACATATGTGCATTCATGAAGAGCTTTCCCACATCAGATTTTGAGCAGTATTAAAAAATATAAACAAAACATGATTAGTTCCCCTTTTTGTTAGCCAATGTTTCAGCCATTCATATAAGCCTTTTACGCTGATGTTGCATGCACTGATGTAGAAATAGTCGAAAAAAATCGATAGAACGTAATTTTAGGAAGTCCCTCCTTCGGGAATATGAAATTCTTCTTTTTAGATTTGCATTTTTTCCATGTTTCCGTTTTTGCAATATTCTCTTAACGACAGACAAATATTAGAATTTTTCAATATTTCATTTTTCTTTATTTGTTTAGTGACGGGTCAATGCACATCACAAAGCCCAATGGTTACATGGAGACTAGAGCCTTATGCGAGCAAATTAACAAACAAACACCGACGGAGATGATGGCGGTCGTTCACTACACAACAGGCTGGTAAGTGTCCTATGTATCCTATTTCATGCTTGTTTCCAATATTTAGTTGCAAAGCTAAGTTTGACGGGATATACACTTAATGCTATCTATATATGGATGTATGTACTATACTTGTCCGGGAATTGAAAGGCCACTTTGTATAAGGAGTGTACAGTTTCAGTACAGGGTGCCAAGAAACGTAGATATGTGGGGATAAAAGCACGATTTTACTTCACTAGAAATTCTATTTTAACTTTTTTCCACTTTTTTCAGTCAATCGGGGTTCATGTGTATGATGTTCTATCGACGGGATACTCACGTTGCTGAAATTCAAACGGGGACTCCGGCGTCTAGACTAGAAGATGCATGTGCACTGGACCATTTTGACATAAATAAGTTGCCATACATCACACTTCTGGGTAAGTTTTTGCTCCTTATATGTTTTTAGATTTAAGAATTTCTGTTGGCCAAACACCCAGAAAAAGAACAGCAATAAAGTATCCTCCACCTCTGAGACGAACACTCTGTGACAGGGACGAGTAGCGTCATTACCTTCCTACGCTCCCTATTCAGAATCCGTCACAGAATGAATGTAATGTTTGCAGGAAAACCCTACGGAGGTTCGCCTTTTATTACTGCAAAATATGTGACGAAGTTTCTGTTTTTATTGCCATCGTGTTCCTACCTCCTTACAGCATTGGAGTTTGGTTGTGCTCCTTCTTTTGTTTGCAATTTTTTTTCTAGGATAATAAAAGCTCTAAATTACTTTTTATCCTTCTTCTGGTTTGATGAAGTAAAAAAGAAACCTCCAAACTGCCCCCTTTTGAATTATTATGACAAAAACACGGGTTGGATGGTATATGGGTCGCACGGATAAAACACAATGTAACGACAGATTCGCATGACCCGAAACATAAACTTGAAATGGAGGGGATTTTTATACGGTAAAAAATAATTTAGTGCAGTTTTTATTGAAGCTACTTGCTTTGCGGTCTGGCAATCATTTAGTACCATAAGTTCGCTCTACTCTCAGTCGAATATTAAGTGCTTTTTAAGTATGTGTGCAGTTGTAATCATTGCTGTGCGCTATTACCACGTCTGAATATTGCAATTAAGGTGGGTTCCACAGGCAATATCAGTATGAATTTGATTGACGGTAATTGGCGGAACTAACGAAAGAACCTTGGAGTCGTAGAATGTTTCAAATGCAAAATTAACTGCCTTCTTGTGTGAGAAAGTACTTGTCAGAGGAAATAAATTCCCAGGCAGCTACAATTTACCTAAGTACACGTATTTATGCTACATGGTAGGAACTTTTATAAATCTTCCAATATATTTAAAGCAATTATATTTTCACATATTTCTGAATAGTTCAACATTAACTTAGGCAGCACAGGAGGTAAATAACTTTACATATCGCAATATTCTTTAAAGAATTAATGCGTTATTTGTGGTTTAAATCAGAAAGTCCTTTTAGCCATACTGAGTCTACAATAGAAAAAATTTTATTTTTGTATATATCGCCATAAATTTACACATAGTGTCTTTGTTCCCGGGCAAAGAAAATCTATACGAGGCCAAAATCTTAACCACAGAAGCTGCGGCGAACGTTCTAACTTAATATCAGCTGTCTAATTGAGACTGCCAATGGCACAGATATATTTCATAAAGACTATTCGACGTGGCTCCAGGAGAAAGTATGAAGTATAAGTGCGGATTTGCCACAAAAACAAAATATGGTATGCCTACAATAACTTCTTTCAGTGGATGAATCACAAAAAGGTTTTCAGAGATTTGACAGTCGGATTACCCGAGGAGGAATCCCATGTGGGCCAAGTACGACTTCCAAATATCTTTTTTCTACACAGCAGATTGTTATAGTGGCAAGGAAAATACAGCAAGATCATTATAAATGTAACAAGTGATGGCGTAGAGAATGGAAGGGCGTGCCAAGCAGCAAATGGCCAACGGCAAACTATGCCTTAATACTAAAGATTTATCAAATGAAAACACCAATCTCCTCCTCCGAGTGTACAAAACCATAGGAAAATTATAAACAAAAATCGACAGCAACAGTGAAAAGACAGAAGAGAATGCATTTCTTGTAAAATACTTGAACTTACGCTTCTGTGTTTCTTTATTCCTAGGTTCGGTTACAATAGAATCTATAATCACAACAGGATTTTCTATACAACTTATTTTAAAAATAATAAGATGATTTCAAATAATTATATTTATTAATAAAAATATGATACAATTGCAAAACAATTTACCCACTGTCAAGTAAGGACCAAAGTTTCACTCACAAATTCTTCATTCCCTCCATTCTCTGCACGCACAACATTAAGCGGGTAACTTCATTCACACGAAGCACTTTTCAGAGTGCCTTCTATCACTGAATTTACCACCGTGCCGTGATTCTTGTTCCTAACTCATCCACGTCAGTAGGTAGTGATAGAAGATAAATACAGTCTACTGCTATCTCCATAAATATAACTTATATGATGTGATGTCTGGGGATATTGGTGGCCGTAAGTGTAGTGCCAAGTCGTGGGGTCCTGTGGAGATGCCATCTAGCGGTAGACATACAAAGTTCTGGGCCGCGACCGTTTACGTGGTAGAAATCGCATTTATCTTAGCTTCGTTGTTATAAAGATATACGGTTTTACATTAGGGTCATTCTTTTTGAAAAACGCTGTATTTATAGCGTGGAACACACTTAGTCGTAGTACAAACTGCAAAGACGAATTATGGCAATATATTCGTTACTCATAATTTGTTTGTTCATAAAATTTCTAATAAAATATGTACCAACACTATAATTAACACGTTAACTACTACGGTTAGTAGGTCCCTGGGGATCGACGTTTCGACAATATTTTCACTGTCACAAATGGGTTAAGTTATGTTTTTATGAGCAATCAAGTACATTCTGGCGGTCAGGATGGTCCCAGGAAGCCACCAGCGAAATAAATGCATCATTGGCAAGGTTATAATATTATCCGACTATATTAGGTAACAATTTGCCAGTACGCGTTTATAAAGATGAATTTCGGCTCATTACCCACGGAGCTGCTGGGTGGTGGAAAGCCTTGGAAATAAAACGCAATTGTAAGATTTTAGAGAGAGTACAACGCCTGTGTCTACTTGGTATATTTGGAGCGAGGAACTCCACAAGCACACGGGCGTTGGAGGTTATCCTCAATATCTCGCCCATATAAATTCATGTCAATAAAGTGGCGGCATCTGCGGCTCTGAGACTGCAACTTGATGGCTGTTGGGTGCATGCGGGTTCGCCTGTGCCTCACGAATCCATCATAGAGGTGTCACGCGCCGCGGCCCCTGCTTTTGACACGGATAATGATCATCTACTCGAGGCTATGATTCCCTCAGGGTTTGAGCTGCTGATTCCACCCAGAGAGGATTGGGAACCTCATTCCGTAATCCCTCCGCTGACACATTTAATCCCATACACAGATGGATCGAAAACAGAAGATGGTGTATATTTGATCGGTTTGATGCCACCTAAACCGATTTTTTATGATTATTCCTCAGCTTATCAGCAGGTAGCTTAACATCTAGCTTAGATTTAAAGCAGTTTATCTTAAAATGTTTACTTCCAGAGTACACTTGGTTTCACATAATTCAAATCAAAAATGCTTCCCTCGTGATAACGCCCTGTTCCGCTGTAAAATAACGTCTTTAATTCTTATGGTACACCTTGGGGTATTTTTGTCGGTAACTACGCGTTCTAAATGGAACATAATTGTGAAAGAGATATTCTACTTGATGTTCATGTTTGAAATCATAACAACCTTTTCTCTTCAACCCACGGTCCTAACATCTTATAAAAGAAAGGTTAAGTCATGAGTATCCACTCCGGATTTACAGCTAAAAATAGATCCAATAAAAAGCAAAAATATTTTGTGTAATGGGAGAATTTTTAACCATGGCATTTAATACATTAATGTTGAAATCAACCGGAAGGACAATGTGACCATAAGAAGCTCAAAATGACGACAAGAGCCAAATTAGCCATATAAGCAGGCGTGTTTATAAGCTTGTGGTATGGGTAAGCAGTGAGACAAAGATTTTATTACTAATATCCAAGATATCCTTAATTAACTGCCAAAATACATTAATAACACTTTAAATAGCACTCCAAGTTAAGAGAATGTGCTGCCTGAAAACAGCGATTGATAACCCCCAACCCAAAATCAGCCATATCACTCGTCATACCCGCGTATCGAGATGTCCTTACCCTTTCCTTCTGGAGACAAGACTGAGCAGAACAGTGAAGTTTTTAGAATCCTTCTTGAGCCGAAGTACTGGAACAAGTTACCATTTTCTATTTTCCCTGCCGTCTATATATCGCAGTTATTTAAGCAGAGTACGCACCGATATATCCACTCAACTTCCTAATTTCCTTTTCTCCCATATCCCCATTTTCCTTTGCGCTAAGGCTGTGCATAGAATCATACCCTTGAATTTTGATATCATCGTAAAAAAATCACATAGATTGGATTCATACCCTATCTCAAAAGATTTAAAAGTAGAAAAGTTTCTGGAACGAATAGCATCCCGAGCTAACTATTTACAGAAGGTGGGCGAGTTTTCTGAGGGGGTCTATACACGCTTGATACTTTCAGTTAACTCTTGCAGGTATCTTTTTTTAAGGAAGTTGTCTCCACCATTAAAAGCAATACCTTGAACGCAGACCATTTTTAGGCCCATTGTTCAACCAACCGAAAAACGGGGATCAAAATCCAGACGTTGGAATAGGCGTGTCAACTGCCAAGCAATCTAGTGAAAAATCTGAAGGAATCATAACCTCGAGTAGATGGTCACTGTCTGTGTTAAAATCAAGGGGTGTGCCCGCGGTGCTTCTATAATAGACATGTGAGGTATGGGTGTGCCCGCGTGTACTAACAGCCGTTAAGATGCAGTCACAGACGCCACCCTTTTGACAGGGATTTTCATGGGTGAGATATTAGGAATAATCTTCAACGTCGTTAAGCTCAGCGCTTCCGCTCTACAAGGCAAGCACCTACCTTATACTTCCTTCAAAATCTTACAGGGTCCTCATAAGAACTTTTTCCTCTCTGCATTTACATCAAGCACCTCCAACATCTTTTCATATATGCCTGTCGGAGAGTGATTCCCTAGGTATAGAGAATCTCGCAGATGCGTTCCAATGTTTTTAACAAAAAAGAAGTCAAGCTTATTAGTCTATACGATTCAGCCGTTGTGTAGTCACTTTAACCAGCTTTAGACCACTTTTCGAGGTACATCTCAAAAGTAGACACATTCTGAACATATGTGTCAATCTATCGCAAGTAAATCACCACTGTAAAAATGTAGGAAGAAATACTGGGGACTTAAATGGTTTAAAAGATTTTACCTTGCCGGTTGTTATAAAATGAGATAATGGAATCCATCTGACATAGCGGGACATGAATGAGGTAATCCATCTAACACAGCAGTCTCGTTCGTAGTAGGACTGAAACAGTTGGAAAAGTGTTCTTCCATTAGAATCTCACAATAAAGTTAGCCCGTGCTCCCCTCTTATTGAGAAGAAGCTCTGGTTAAATGAGCGCTTTGGATAGAGACTTTCCCAGCCTGGACATCTCCCCAAGTATTTTAAAAGATGCTTTGATTCTAAATGTAATAACTCGATAGAGATAGAGAACCAAGAAATGAAACAGGTTCTCTACGACGTTTCTGCAAGATTTATCTATTGTATTAAATTACTTACCCTACCACCAAGACGTTAAAGGCCATTTTAACGGTCCTAATAAAATTTTTGAACTGATCTTTACAATTTTAAGCTTCATCTTTCCAGCGACTGAAAAGTTTGCACTTTTATTATATGCCATTACACTTCAACTCGCATTTTTAATTGTTTTCTCCCGAAATATACCACTTCACCGAATAAAATCCAACGTCAAAATCCTTTTTACTTTCTGCTTTTATGCAAAGAATCTAATTACCAATTAGTCTGCACCCCACTATAAAAGAACAAAACAAAAGCATACCTCATCAATCAGCCCTCTCTAATTGCCTGACTACTGCATCTTTCCCCTATGCTAATTCAACTTTCCTCAACATCACCAGATATTCAAATACCTCATAATAGTATAGACCTTTTTTATCACTAATCTTCTTTATGGACTTAAAATTGCACAAGTGGGCCCTTTACCCCACCCCAAAATTCAACATGGTAGCTAAAACTTAAAAACAAATCGAAACTTATTCAGGAAGCTAGAAAAGTCTCCGAAGAGTGAAAATATTGCCTAACGCAGCTGTATTCAAATTTGAACGACTTGGAAATCACGAAAAGGATACACGATAAGTATCGATCGACTATTACCATACCGCTCTTAAGTAAAATAGCCCATCCTCAACACAAACTTGAGATAATTCGTACAAAGCATAGCACTGCTTTTAATATTCAAGAGCCAATTAAAATGATTACTTAGAGGGGAGCCAAACGACCTGATGAACAATTTTCTCAAACTTGGAACACATTTTAATATCAGTTTCCCCTTTTAATTTCCCTTTGTTGTTCTTTGTCATCCTTAGCCGCCCACCACCATCTGCTGCTCTGCACAAACTCGCTTTTGGCTGTGTGCTTATGAGCCATTATAAGCAACCCCGCAGCAGCCTTTTCCATTTTGTTCCCACTAGTACAACCCTACGATAACTACAACAATTTCTCATTTTATGCTTTTCTTTATCCTGGTTTTATCTACAGCAAGCAACCCAGAATCCCAAATATGTCCCCTGGAAGGCTTATACACTCTCAGAGGAGCGATTGGGCCGCCGTACATAACGTCAAGGCACAAGCGTAACCACAACAACAAGGGACACAATCAGCATGGCCATCATCATCATGAGCTGGGACATAAAAGGTAATTTGTTAATTGAAATTTTGTGTAGACCATCCAGAGATACAAATGATAGCAGGACGAAAGCAAACATGGCGGCAGCCCGTCGAAAAGAATGAGCTGGTGGGGCACGGCCCTTCGAGTCCAAATGCTACCATTTTTGCATTTCGCATCCTTTTGGCTGGCCCCGTCTGGAGCACACAGACAGCTCTTTTTGGTCCTTCTGAAAAGAGTTACATCTGGCATCTCCGCATATCTCCCGTCGTATCCTACTAGCCCTGCTTGCTTAAATTTATTTTTATCACTTTAAATTCCAGACACGGAACGCTGAGCTTCCGAAATTCTGAAGAGTTCGGGCAAACCTCATGGCACTCTCACACCCGTGGACTTCCAATCAGGAATCGACGTGCTGCTGCCACCAATGCAGATGAGGCAACTTTGTCTACAAAATCCCTAATGACTTCCACTGTATTGAAATTAGATTCGAGGCAATCAAATGAGCCAGCAGCGAAAATAACAATAATACAATCAGTCCAGACTAATGAGACACAGCGGAATCGTCGGGATGCACCTGGATGTGTTGTCAATTATAAGGCTCAAAGGCAACTCTGGATAGGTTGTACGGAGCCCAACATAGTCGAAGTTAGGCCCCAATGCAACGAGGATGGTGATGAAGGTAAGTTTTCAACACGTTTTCTACTTTGTGTGAAATTCGATTGTTTAGCACCACTATTGTATGGAATTTCATCTGATTTACCACGATAGGATTGCATTGAATTAAATACGAATCAATGGCTAATTTGATTTTACATTTCATGACAACGTAGAATTTCATTTTGAATAATAAGTATAAACCACTAGACAGATCATTTGAGTGTTTCGGTAATAGTCGTAGACGATAGGTATTTTTAACATAATGTAAACTGAACTTACGCAACTGATTTTCATATTACAAATTTTTGATACGCTGTCTAAATTATCAATTCGATGTATAAGAACAAGCAGGCGAAACTTCTAGCAAAAGTGAATGATGCACTTGCAATCGACAAAATTCTCATTTTTCTCCCTACTTCTATCGCTATTACTGTCCACTTTCAAATTAATTTTTCACGAGTTCGCATCACTATAAACATTTTTTATGCTATTAGAAGGTGACGTCCCAAAAGGTCAGAAAAAGGAAGCTAGCTTCCTTATTAGTATGGTTTCAAATACTGTCACGTTTGTCCAAATGTGCTATTGGAACCTTTTAAGGTTTTTGAATTAGTTAACCACTGAAATTTACTTTCCAATTTAGCCGTAAATTTACATTTTTAGCAAACAGCATTGGACAGTGTTTGTCCAGTAGGTTTCAGCAGGTGAAAACGAAATACTGCAATCTGACATCCTACCTCCTATATGTGGGGTTCCTCAAGGACCGATTCTTTACTCTCTGCTTTTCGACTTGTATATAGACAATAGGCCCTATTATGAAAACGAAATCGACTTTCTAGACAAGACAAAATTTTACCTGGCAAATGCAATTTAAAAGTGTGTCTTGATTAGATAATCGATTCGTTTTCGACTCATCATAATAGGACCCAATCTCTCGAAAGGATATTAATATTATGAAGTTCATATGAATGCAGATAACGTGCGAGTATATAGGAATGCACGGAATTCTGGAATACATCAAACTGCATGATTCTTAGTGAGTGAGTTTGGTTTGCTACTTAACTCCCAAAAAGCAGTGCACTGCCTTTTACCGTTGTACAACAGACGCTTTTCGGTCAATCTGCCCTTATTGTAGATATCCTGGGTTTTAAAAATATAGTTTCGTTAATGCCTGATAAAAGGCAAAGAATTCTTTGGAACATTTTCAGCAGGGATCATGTCTACACCTTCCCGCCTTGGGAATAATATCACTTCGATCTATTTCCAAGCGAATGAAACATAGGAATGATACAGTTAACTATCGTAAATCACCATTAGTCCAGGGTTGTCTGTTTCCCAATATTCTGTAACATAACAGACATAATCCCATAAGTATCCGGTGACTTCTTAGTGCGAATGAGTAAATGGCTAAATTTTCACTTTCCTTCGTAACTGTACTCTATGAGATAATTCGGTGTGTCAAAGTAGTCATTAGAGGGCCATTGAAAGAAGCCGCCACCGAACTACCAGAAAAATGGATATCAAACAGCAACTCCAGGGTTTCCTCACTAAAATCTGTCCAGGAACCATCGCTTCTTTTCTGAAACGAAGGAACGTCGGGGTCTTTTGACAGGACTTTTCATTTGTACCCCCTATGGATTCGCAATAGCTCTTCTATGAAGCGCCTTTCGCTTTTCTTATGGAATTTTTGTATTTCCTACGATTTGCCTTGTGTTTGGTCCAGTCCTCCGGAATCCTGTTTGCTTTTACTATGTTTAACAGTTTGCGTCTATTTTGTCTTTTATCACCTTAGTTCTAATTTCACCAAGGTGGATAAAGTTTCTTTGAGGGCTTTCGCATCGAACACGGTACTTTTCATCCTTCTAAAACGAACTTACTAAATTTACACCAATTAATTCTTAGTGGATTTTCTGTACGATTTAAGAGGCTCACATGGTGCATTAATATTGAAGATTATCAGTTTTATCAGATTAACAGTGATCTCAACACGACCTCTTGCTGTTCCCTCTAGATCGTTCCATTCTGTAATATATGTCAGATCTAGGACCTCTTCTCTATCAGCCGTGATGAACGTAGTTGTACTGCCTTAAATTAGGTGTTGAAATAAAGTTTAATAACGATTTACCCTGTTCATAGATTTTGGTACCTTCCCGATATAAAGCGTGCGCCAAAAAGAACGGAAAATTTAAATTTGGCGCCATTTCTGCTGCTGTGCGTTGACAGTCAAACCATTATGACAGTTCGATAATAGATAGTCCACCATTATTGAAAATAAACGTTAAAAGTTTTTTTAGTTTTCACGTCCTTTCGGAATGGTTTAGTAATCTTTTACTTCTCATCCCTTTTTTTAATCTGTTTACAATTTTTCTTCTAAAATTTCACTTTTTCCCACTTTCATAAATAACCAAAAATGCTACAAACCTGTTTGCAAGTGAACTGAAAATAAGACAATTAAATATCTTGAGATACCTTTTCTGTAAAAGTTTTACATCCCATGTGTTAAAAGAGCAGATGAATATCAATTTGGAAGAATGCCCGTGCTTACGTGTGTTTACGGGCGCATTCTCGTGTAAGAACAGTACTTTTCGAGACAGTTTTCCTCTTCTTTTCTCAACAATGGCTTTACGTAACTTTCGTAGAAGTTCAGAATAATATGTAGCATTTACAATGGTATTACATTCCTTAAAGTCCAGCAGCAGAATACCTTCAGTATACCAGAGAAAACTGTTGCCATGACCTTTCTGGTGCTTTGTGTAACCTTCGCATTTTTCGGCAGTGGTTCTTCGAGGCGGTGCCACTCCATTGAATCCCTTTTAGACAAACGATCATGGTAAAGAACTACAGTTTCATCTCCTGCCATAATCCTATGTATAACAATGTCTACGTCGTCTTTACACAACTCCAAAAATTGCTGATAGCACTCAAATGTCGTACTTTCTGCATTGAAAAAAGAATTCGTGGCACCCATCTTGGGCTGATTTTTGTCATACCCAAATGCCCATGAAGAATTCGGAAGATACTTGGTTTCGATACACCGGTTCGTTCTGCGATTTTCTTGACCCCTAATCACCGGTCCGTCAAAACAACTTTCTCGACCAAATTCACGTTATTCTACGTAACTACAGTTTCTGGCCCTCCACAACGTGGATCATTTTCAATTGACTCCCGTCCCCAGCAAAAAAGCTTTAAGCAATATTTAACTATCGAACTTGTAGTAAAGATTCTCTATACACACGATCCATCTGCTCCTTCATCGTTTGTTAAAAAATTTTATTACAGCACCGTATTCAATTTTTGAATTTTTGACTTTTTCACTTTTCTAGGCAGGTTCACTTTACTTTTTGAATCACTATTTCAAGTTATTTGAGAATATTGCCCTGACAGGGGCTTTTATACCCCTAAAAAAGGTGGAGGGTATTAGGTAGAAAAAGGATTCTAGGATATTTTAATCAGAACCCTTCAAAGTCACAAATACTTGGACTTTCTTGGATATTGTAAAAGAATTATGGAAAAATCGAATATCTTTAAAACCTCCTTCGATAGTATCATGAGGAACAAAAGTTCTAGAATAAATTTTTATGATATACCATAAATTATTTTTGTACAAAAAATAAAACTCCATAAATTTCGCTGGCAGACTACGTAAATAAAGAAATGTAAGGCAATTTATATCCCAACTAAAGTGCTATATCACAAATATTCCCAATCTTTTTAACCTTATAAATTTTCTCATCGATCAAATAGGTACTAAATTTCAATTATATGTTTTTTTAGTTTTACCCTTTACTATTTCAAAATTTCAATAATATGTTTTTTACTTTTAGTTTATTCATGCCATGGCTCCTGGACTGAAAACGGAACAGTGTATATAATAGCTAAACATGCTGGCACACTGCACGGTGTTTGTATTAGTTATCGATCATTAGAAAATAACGCTATAAAATTAGTTATTGGTGATGCATGTTATCGCGGCCTACATAAACCACCGGATCACCATCTTATTGCCAACTTGACCATTCTTGGTAAGCATCTTATACCCTCTCAA
>QYTT01077779.1:0-14177 GCA_006980735.1 Dasypogon diadema | reverse complement strand
GGATAAAGACAACAACTACCATTATGTCAATTTCCCCACTTTTAAGCAAATCATTACATCTTTACCTAGCGCCATCTTTCAGATCGATAAATAATAAAATAATTGAAAACTGCTTAATTTCAGTTAGAATTTTGCAAATATATATATAATTATAAAATACAATACCTGTAGTTGCATATAAGCTATTGTTCTAGATTCTAGTAATAAGAATCTTGCGTACACAAAAACAATTTAAAATAAGAATCAATCAGACTTACATAAGAAAAGAACCTAATTTTATTCAAGGTTCGAATATTCGATCTGTTCGGTCTACTCGAATTAGAATAGGGGTTCGAACATTCGAACTGTTCGAAGGTTCGGTTTTGAGATTCGAATTGTACAATGCTCGAACTGTTCGGATCTTTAAATGACTTTGAAGCTCTACTTCCAACAGAAGTTGCAGTTTTTTTTTTATAAAATTCAGGCTACAAGTTTTTAAAGTCCAGAATAACTGCATAGACAAATTGTTGATGAATAAAAGGCTTAGCCTGCCTGCAAGATGTTCGTAGTCTTCTGGAGTATACACGCGGTCATATTTCTTAATACCTCAATTACCTACCCTATCAGGTTTCGCAGAAATTATCTCTCTGCTGTTGATCTGCGCGAAAAGACTTTTCGTCTCAAACCAAAACCTTTAACCTTAGACTCATCAGTCAACAGGGATCTTTTCCAGACCTCAAGTTTACAGCTTTTGTGTTATTTGGCCCATTGCAATAGCTTCTTCTTATTGACTGCGCGTAACAGCGGTTTTTTACAGCTTCTCGGCCATGAAGACCTGTTTCTTGCTGTCAATTTTGACTGTTGAAACAGTGTCTTGTTTAAATCTCTCTATATTGACTTCAGCTGCTATTTCCGGTGCAGTTAGGCATCTATTACGTTTGCTTGTAGTTGTTCTAGGTTTTCCACTATGTACTTTGTTGCTAACACTTTCATCGTTCTTAAAGCTTTTAACATAATAGTCAACTGTTCTTCTTGGCACTTCCAGTTCATTCGAAATTTTACGATTACCCTTACCAATTTGGTGGTAAGCAACTGTTAGAGAAGTATTTCAATTGAAATGTGGGATGTGACCCCACTTGGCGGTAGGACCAAGGAACTGTGGGGCCCTCCGAATGCCTGCTTCACATCTAAACTTCTTAGATTAAATAAACCATTACTAAGGTTACTGGTTTCTGTCTTGACACAGTTTCCTAAGGGCACACCGACACAGGATCGGTCGCTTAGGCGATCCCGACTGCAGGGGTTGCGGGGAGGAGGCGGAGACCGTGACACACTTCTTGTAGCATTGTCCCTCACTCTCGACGAAAAGATTCAGGCACCTGGGATACTACTTCCATGACAAACTGCATTAGGCAGGCGAAAAGGGGTGGAAGTGTATGGTGGCTTTTACAGAGTCGACCGGGTGGTTGGATTGCTGACAACATCTGTCCCGCCTTCTTAACTCCTCGGGTGGAGGAACAATGGGCCTAATAGTGGCCTAAGTTCAAGGGATCCACGCGATCCCACACAATTAAAAAAAGATCACAGCAATTTAAAATAATCTTTTCATTCTTTCTCATTGAGACAACACCTAACAGAACAGTGAAGCTTCGAGAATCGTCCTTGAGCATAACTGCATAACATAAAAGAGATTACCATATTTTGCTTGTCCTCATTCGGACGGTTGGGGAAAACGCTGAAAAAATGAAATAAAAGAAGGAAAAACGTTCTTATCAGCAAAATTTTTTTGTGTGAAATATGGCAATAACATTGCTGTCAATATTCAACATGCGTAGAATACTAAAAGACGGGAATGTGAAAATTCTTCGACGGATTTCAATTAATTTTCATATCCCCATTTGTTCACCTTTACTTTTTCTTGTATTATTCTTTTTTATACATCTCATTTAATTTTTTTACGTAACCTTATGCATTTTGAATGGAAGAGTAGCAAAATCTCGAGCAATAAAATGTTGAACTAACAGAAGTCCACAAATGTAGCAACTCACGAATCACGAATCTCGAATTTCGAAAAAGAAGAGAAATTCTGAAGAAATTAAAATCCTTAGGCTGGCGTTTATGCTAAGCACTGCCGCGAGCGATACTGCCAATCGTTGCCAGTTGCTACCTCTTACTTCCAAATCAAACGTATTGTTTTCATGGAGCTGTTAACGCTAAAGGCTGCCAACAAAGCGATGCGATGCGAATCACGAGTCCAAATTTTGAATGAACGCGTCTGTTTGTTTTAGTAGCTAGTAGCTTCAGAAAATGTTCGTAAAAAAGTTAGTAGAAGTGAATGGAAGTTGTGAAGCGAAGTCGGTTAAGAAATTTAAAAAAGAAGTTTTGATTTTAGTTTGACGAAACTCATAAAACTGTCTTTAGTGATTATATCATGATGAGTGTCTGTATTATTAGCAACATTTACAAAAGTTGTTCGGATGCAGTGCCTTTAAAGAAGGCTCACGTAATCCTTCCATGTTAATAATATTATGCAGAATACACAAAGCTCTAAATGAAACACCTTTTGCCAAATATATCAAATAAAAATATAGTTTCCATTCTGAATTTCAGTGGAAGATGCTTAAAAGAAGTGGAAGTGTTTCAGGGATACCTTTCGGCACGAATTAAAAAAATTCCAAAACCGTGGTCTGACGATGAAAATATGTTCTTCTGAAAGATATCCTGGCCGTGCGAAAATGTCTGGTAATTTCGATAGAGAGGAATGTCGTAAAGCGATTTTTGAATCAGAAGTAGGAAGGAAGTAGTTCTATTATGGGAAATGTAAAAAATTATAAAAGTAAAATATGCAAAGCTAACATGCTTATTATACTGGAGAAACGAAGAATGAAAATGTTTCAAGGGGATCTGAATAAAACTGAGGATTATCATTTTCTAAGAAGCCATCAATGGAGAAAATTCCTCCTTTAAAAAAATTCAAACTTAAAATACAAGAACTTTAATAGAATACGAAAGTACTCAAGAAATTTCTGCTCATTCAGAAATTCCATTCCTTACGGTTCTCGGTTTTTGCATATGGGATGTACACCAAATTGCTTTTTTTCTTTCTTAGTAGTCGATTTTTTAGCAGAGAGCTATCTAATAAACAATATCCTTCAACCAAAGAAAGTTCCATTATTAATTGAAAATGTCAAACACAAGTCGCAAGCGATCAGTCGCTTTTACATTGAACACTTGGTCGCAAGCGAACACAGACGTTCAGATCGCTTGTAGTCGCTAGTGGCAGCATCGCTTAGCATAAACGCAACCTAAGGGTCAAAATGCTGCCTTTTATAAAGTGTAAGGAAAAACTTCCAGTGGTGAGGAACAATTTACTACAGTGTTCTCCGTTTTACAAAAAAGGTGAATATATAATGTCTGAATTCCGAAATTTTTCATAAGTTTGGGTTTTTTAGATCGAGATTTTCTTCTGTACCTATGTTAGATTGCCCATCCAAGCAAGCAATTTGTTCGGTTGAGTCTCATTTTCAATCTACCCGCAGGAGTGTTAAGCCTAATACGTTAATAATTCCTATTAAAAACTGGTATTATATATATATATTATATTTCAACTTCGTATCTTTGGAAATGCGCATTTTGCAGTACTTTAAAGTTTCCCATTTTCAACTCAACCTCACAAACAAAATAACAAACTCACATACCAAATTTCAACTTTCTACGTTGTTCGGTTCGCCCGCAATCATGTTGAGAAACGGACAGACAGACGGACAGACGGACATGCATAAATCGACATAACTTTTGATCCTGAGAAGGAATCTAGTAACTTTTATGGGTCTGCCATGACTCTTTCAATGTGTTACAAACGGTAGATCAAACTTATTAAGGTATTTGTTATACTAAGACCTTAAAAACCAAGAATGCTTTACATAGTGGTCATAAGTATCAATTTAATTCCCATACATATACAGGCTAAGGTGTGGCAGATATGTACATTTAACGAGTTAGACGTCTTAAAGAAGTAGTGTCCAGATTGGTTTACTTGTATATTAAATCATAATCCCAAATTTCAAAATTATTTGAGAAACCTACCCTCTTATCTCTCAGTTTGTTTGGATATCAACTTCATTTGCGAATGCGTATTAGGCTTCCGTGACTGCCCTCCTAATTTAATGGCTTTCATGGGCCCTAGTTTCGCAGGTTGTCTTTTGATGATGGTTGGAGTTGGGCTGTCTTCAAAGAAGCATGCTTCACGTGTCGACACATCGTAATGTGGAATACAGATTGCATTACCTGTTATAATTTTAGAAACTTTGCTATGATCGCCTTCATCAAGTAATTGTCCTGATCAATGTTTGTTCAAAGGTCAAAGGACATAAAACCTTTGGATGTCATTTCGTGGGGAAGGGAGTAAGTTTAGAGGGGGGATGGAGAGGGTTCCAAACATTTTTTTTAAGATAGTGAGCTATACCGTCCAGCCTGACTTCAGGAACGATTTCAGTCCATCTTTTGGATTTTTTAGGTGGTGGCTCATATTCAGAACTAGAATATTGTGGTAGCTATTGATGTCTAACCTGCGGGTTACATGAGATAGTTCTGTTTGCATGCAAGTCTCCCCTCCAATGTTATTTTACTTTTGACAGTGCAAGATAGTTGCCTTGCTGTCTGTTCCATTGGCATGCAAGTTTAGTTGTAAAAATGTCTTCAAAGCGTACACTTCTTACGGTAGCAATTATTTTAGCAATTAAAGAAGTGGAAAAGGAGGGGGAAAATAGGATGAAAGCAAAAATAAAATATGGGTGAACGATTTTTTTTTAGCAAAACGAGAAACTTTCGATATTGAGAAAAAGTTTATTAAAAGATTTTTGCGCGAACGCGAAGGAACACATTTTAAAAGTTTTTCAGACTTTCCTATGAGGAATTTTAACACCCTTGGTCAGTGGTACATTCGCATATATTTCTTCTCCGCCACGTTACAAACAGGGAAATGTCAATTTACTATCAAACAACTATCACCTGAACTGCTATGATTTTTCAGCATGCAAGTTCAGCGGCAGTGTAGCTACCTTCATGATAGTTGAGTTTACACTTGTAAGTACTGCAGTAGTAGAGCTTGCATGGTAGTTATGCTTCCGTGTGTAACCCGGAGGGTTAATTCTAAAATACCCAATTGAATGCTTTTTCCATGGTTCCATTTATAATTTCTTATATCATAGCACTAATATTACAAATCCCGCTTTTGAATTAATACTATAATTAAAAAATACCATATTTTACACACCTGCTTTTTTATTTATCGAATGTTCACTATATTCTTTAAATAATCAAGAGATCTACAAAACAACAAAGCAACCTTACAGTACATATTTGCAAAGAAGCGGTCTTGAACTTTATCAGTGCTGCCATATGACGGATTTGATGTTCACTTAGAAAAATTTTAATTAACAAAAAAAAACAAACCAAACGTAAACATATGCGCCAGTATCCCTGAAGAGGTTAACTCATTAGTGTATGACATATTATATAGTAATTTTCAACAAAAATTCCCAATAAATAAATCACACCCATTGTTAAAAAGGTAATCAAGAATTTAAAAGAAACAAAAGGAATTATGTTCGGATATTTATTATTAGTTGTTATTTTAGTTCCATGACAATATATAAGGTGTGCCTAAAGTCAGGCTACTTCTTACCGAACAAAGATTCAACGATTTTATTAAATAACAAAAAAGGAGTAAGAATTAATTACAGAAATTGGCAAACTTTAATCTATTTTAGATTACAATTTTTGTTAGGAATTTTTAAATGGGAGCGTATAATGCGGCAGGACGTTTGACTCATTGTGACATGAGTTTTGGTTTGAAAACAAAGTACTTAAAATAATTAAGTTTATAATTTAGAAATTATTTAGCAATGTAACGACAAATTGAAAAAGAAAACATATACATATGTAAGTGTATCAAGAGAATAAAATACTAAAAATATAATCTTCTAGTTAACTCATCGGAAATATCCTCCTTGGTGGCCTTTCCAGGATATTTCGCCGATTTGGTTTGCTTTGCTCATTCTGTGGCCATTCATAGCCCAACGTATTGGACGAGTACTGCGCAAATGATAATGCTAAAGTCGACAGATGGATAAGGAATCCTTTTAATAAATTAAGGACAAAAATTGTACAATGTGATTTTGTTATTTTCCAAATACTGAGATTTTATCCTTTAAGAATTTATTTCCGTTTTTGTTAATATTTTGTTCATAAAATCGGCTTGTGGCGGGTTACTGCGGGCTATATTTAGTTATAGTTTTTAAGTTGATACACAAAACACTGTTACTTACTGCAATTCTTACTTTAAACTAAAAGCTGAGATTGGTGTTCTATATATTATATTTATTTTTTAAACTCTCTGTGAAGTTTCGTGTCTGAGATCTCGGTTCAGAGTCAAAAGTATTCGACAGCCGAGGAACAAAAAAAAATCTTATTTTTACTCTGTAGGTAGATTTTATATACATATGTTGTCTATTACTGGTCCGAGATTTTCTATAATAATAAAAGTTGATCAGAGCAAATTTAGTGTTTATTTCCTTGTACCCAACATTTCCGCATTTTATTGGAGTACTTTAGAGGTTCGTAAAAAGCCAGCAGAGCTTCATGAGTATGACGCAGTACTGTACTCTTAATATACTCCTTAATACAGCTACTTATTACATCTTAAACGAAAAATAAAAAAATCTAGATATTCGTGCATTTTAACATAATCATTGCCCGCATAACGGCAGGATTGAACAGTCGAAAATGAGATTTGTAATTTATTGCTGGTATGTTTCCTCTACTTTATCTCTGCTATGCCATTATTCAGTACCGAAAAAAAGCGGTGAATAAAATTGGTTGAATGGCTGATTCACGTTTCCACATAGTCGTCAATATGAAGGAGAGCAAAAGTCGAAGGTGGTGCCGAGTACTACTACCACAACACTCAGAAAGTACAGCGATTTAAGAGCAGCTATAAAAGTTCGTTGGTCAATGCATTTGGGCAAGGATTTCCATATAAAAATTTAATTCCCTGCACGATAAATTTTTATTAGTAGTCCTCTGAGCAGAAATGAGTTTCCCATATAAGACAGCCAAGGCAAACTGGTGGGCTGGTGGGCAGTAAAAAAAGGGGGAAAATCGACTCAAAGCCTTAATTACACGATAAAATTCTTTGGTGGTCTATGGCACCAGTTATTCGAATTCCTGGAGCGAATCGACTTTAGTGGTGTAATGTTTGCGGTTATTGCGATAGGGAATCGTTAATTGGCAGTCGTTAAAGGTCATTTCAGAGTGATTCGACCTTTTTTTTTAGATGGGCTGAAGTACTGTTTTCAGGATTGCCTTGCATTAATGAATTTAATCCCATTTGTGAAATTAAGGGGAACAACAAACCTAATTTGCGTCTATACATAAAATAGAAAATGAATAAGCTGAATTTCCATTTTAAAATGTTTTTAAGTGTATACGCTTAGGTTAGGTTTAATATATTTTTAGGGGTCTCTAAGCGTTAGCGGCTTCTGCTTCTGAGGTAAGGTACATAGTTTTTAAACATTCAATTTCTTGTTTTCTTTATTTTATCAGTGAGATTGAAGCCAAGTCTATAGAAGGCCCTGTACCTCAAGAGTACAGGATACAGGGTACACCCATTTTGAAAGTTGCATTGAGGACTTCTTTACAGGATCATTAATAATATTATATTGGCTTTAGCCGGAGACAAGGTTATGAAATAGCACAAATATCCAATTGCAATGGTTTCCCATAGGAAATTAAACTGGAGCGTGAGGCATCCGGGGTCCAGAAAGCGAGCTATGTCTAAGTCGTGATCAACCCAACACACTAAGACGTCCTATCAGTCGAAAATAAACGTCCTATCGTGTACGACTCCCAACGGAGCCCAGATGATGTTAAAGGCCCTTGATTTCGAAAGATTACTTAGATGTAGGAATTAAGGCCAAAATAATCGCTAAGTGCTCCCCTTGTAACGTACAACTTTTACGTCAAACATTTTGTTAGAATATGCGTAATTAGTGATTATTGATTCAAAAAGTTTTTTGACCTAAATGGGACCCATATAGATCACATAGTCAAACGTAAATTTTTACGCTGTTTCCATTTTCGGTGACCAAAATTGGGTGTATAGGTATAGAAGAAATTAAGTTGACCTCCAAGTGACCTCCAAGTTAAGGTCACGATCACTGATAAGTACCCCCTTGTGTGCCCTTCAACCTTTTTCCCAAAACCCCATTCTTTCGAGGTATTCTACCGCCTCTTTCCCTTTTGTAGACATTGGAGACATTTAAAACAAAATATAAATAAATAATAATAATTTTTTCGTGATAAGTATAGCAAGATCTATACTCTTTTCAGTATGTACTATAAATAAAGCGGAAAAAATTACTTGATTATTAAAAATTTTGGAATTGGTAGGGGAACTCTTTGGGAAGGCTAGGATATACCCTACAAATTGACACCACAATTATACGCAAAAAATGCTTACTGGAAATTATATGGCCAAAAACGTAAAAACGGAGCAAACAAATTTCAAGTCCCGTTATCTCGGAAACCATTAGGATTGCCCTTCCCCTGCCATACAATTTTCTGTTTGTCTAGTCGAGACCTATCACTGGGCGCCCGCTTGGTCAAGTCACAGCTAAGTAGGCTTTACAAGTTAACGAGAAATAGTCGACCAACTAGTAAAAAGGAAAATTTCGTACATGTTCCATTGAAAATTACTTAGATGAAGTTGTTAGTTGTGTAAAACAGGTAGCAAATATAAGTTTATGAATCATGTAAAATGATGGAAACATAAAATCATAACATCCTTAATAATAATAATTCTTAAATTAATAACAATGTTTACATTCGAATAACGCATTGGATTGGGCAGCGCTCAGCGGTACGGGGCCTGCACGCGGGAAGACGAAGTAACAAATCGAGCGGCAGCCGCGTTCATAAGCGCGAGCGCCCAGATGTGCCTCGAAATGCTACCTATAAGTTTGCGATTTGCGCTTTGAAAGTTTAAAAATTTTCGATTCGCTTAGTTGATTTGAGTTGAGTATCGTTTGAAAAACTTAAAATTCAACATACTGGCCCCTGTAGATGTTATTAGCCATTAAACCGTGAACTCAATTAATATGTTCATAGTATCAAACAAAACGTCCTCTTCTAAATTCGCATATGCCACGCGCAGTGTAAGGTTCCGTAGTTGCCCGTTGCAGAAGGAAATAGAAAAGACTGGCGGTCGGTGATAACCAAAATGTGATACAAATGTTCTTGTATTAATTGTTTGAAGAAATCTTGTAAAAACTGCGTCTATACTTGTTCCATGTTTGGTTGCTTATAGACTTGGATTGTTTGAAGTTGTCAAATCAAGTTTTTCTTTAACAAAAGCAGACAACGGTATTGATGTCTCTGATGCAAAATTTTTATAATTTTTTTTTATTTATTTATTTATTAGATTCCTGGTAAGTAAAAAGATTGTGAGATCTTAAGAGAGTACAAAATTCTAAAAGAAAATCATAACACTGATGGTAGAGCAGATATATAAAATTACACTAATCCAAATAATAGAAATGGAATCATAAAGAAAGGAGAAATAAAGTAGAATGAAGCAAAGCAATCGACTCCCTGGAGCATTGACGTAATGTTGCATGCCTATCGCCCTTTTATCGCTATTATAACGGACAATGTTCTAATGAAATCTCTGGTCGAATTCCTTGTAATTTTATCCCAACGTGTAATACCCGCGCATCGAGCCGTCTTCACCCTTTCGCCATCCTGACAAGACCTAGCAGAATAGTGAATCCTTCTTGAGCCGAACTATACGAATGTGGGACAGACTACCATCTTCTGTCTTCCCTGCACCAATATTTACACTCGATCTCCTAACTGCCTTTATTCCGTATCCCCATTTTTCTTCTTGCCCAGGCTGTGCTTAGCATCATAGGGTATCCCCTGAGCTTTGGCATCACCTTGACACCCAGACACTTGAAATATTTTCCAATTTATTTAATTGCGGTTACAATAACAACTGGTTTCGCTTTATTAGGAAATCGTCAGACTAAGAACTAACGTCTAACTACCAACATCCTCACGAAAAATTAAATTTTTTGGATCTAGAAGTGGGCTTGGATTAGTGCAATCTACTTGGTCATTGCAAATTTCTCTACCTATATAAATATTTAGCTTTTCTTATTTCAAAAATTTCTAATTTATTTAAGATTCTTTCTCCACTCTGATTATGAATTAATTTTAAGTTATTTGTGTTTTAAATGTTTCGACAGACCGGATTGTGGTTTATCACTACTACATACTGAAAAAGCTTCTAGGTTAAGGGAACAATAAATATCCTGTGCAGCATAGCGTTTATATACGATTAATAGGCTCATGCTTATCATAGTTAGTTCTAGAGAAGTTAACATGCAAAAGGGGGACATCTCTCAAGTTGTGACTATTTGACCTGAGGGAGACCCTGGCATGGATCGCCGGAGAGTCAATATGGGAATTCAGGAGCTGGTGTATGAAAACTATATCACCAAGCCTACGTTGCTTCTCCAAGGATGCCATACGAAGAAGACCAAGTCGCTCGCGATATGGTGGGAGAATCAAAGGATTGTATGGGGAACAAAGTTAAGCTTGGCATTAAGCTTTACTCCGAGTACTTACCGACTGCACCCGCCCGGGGAATATTGTCAGTATTGAATGTGTAGGCATAAGTGATGGCGTCGCGCCTCCTGAAAAGCGACATCACTTCACACTTATTTATGTAAAGCTCCAAGTCATTGTGCCCACACCAAGAATAAAAGATGTTTAAATCTTCCTGTAGGGAAGTACAGTCACTAACATCATTGATGGGTGAAGATTTTCATGTCGTCAGCATAAATTAGAATTCTGGACTGCCTCAGAAGATGCACAACATCATCTATAGAAAGGATAAAAATAAGAGGACCAAGGTGACTACCCTGAGGCACTCCAGAGGTGGCCTTAATGACCCTCGAGCAAGAACCGCGAAAAAGCACTTGATAGGATCTTTCGGACAGATACGAGAGAATCTAATCCAAGAGTAAGGCCTATACCTAAAATTTTAAATTTATTTTGATCGAAAAGAGATTTTAAAATTGACGTCCAACATAGCTCAAAAACTATTCATTCGAACTTCTTCACATTTTCAAGTTATTTAGAATATTGTGTTTTCTCGTCGCTAAATCTCAAGTTTTATTCTTTAATTTAATCAATTAAATTATTTATTTCATTAAAAGAAGAGTAAAAATTAATTTTTAGGCATTAATTTTGTTTGTATGCAAAGCTGGGCCATTTCCAAAATTTAGATATTTCACGTTTTTCAGTTAGATAACAATATATCATTGAAATTAGAAAATCTTTGAACCTGTGCGTTAGATCATTGCAGCCAGCTCTAGGTTGCACCCCAATTGTTAACTCCACTGAGATTTACGTCTCTCTTGCAGCGAATCTATTCAATATTTTGGTATAAAAATTCTAAAATGTACTTCAAATATGCCGCAATATAATATAGAAGTTTGAAATAAATGCACATTTTATGTTCTTTTGAATTAATTTTTAAAAATCACGCCATTTGCTGGTTAACTTTGTTAATTCGTCAACTAACGCCAAAGCGTTACATTTGAATTTCGTTACGAAAATTTTCTCACTCGCTACCTTCGCTATAGAATCCACGCTTCAAAAATCCATGTCCTCGGTGCACAAATTTACAATACACAAAATTTGTATGAAAATTCAAATTTAAGGTTCGATAACTCAAGCATTTGTGCATTAATCGCAGCATATTGGGTATCGTTAGAAAAGATGAAATATCTCCTTTTGGAAAAGTGCTCAAATTTAATCCTGTGATGACCTTGAAAAGTTTTCGAACAGAAGCGATCTTAGAGCGAGGGTGTTCAGGACACTCAAAGGAATCCATCGGTAAACTCTATTTCCTTATTTTCCAAACATTCTGAAAGACGAGCTTACATTTTTTTGTTCATTTTCAACTTTGCGGCATAAAACATCTTTTCGGTAGATACCTCGCATCTTTTATAAATATTGAATTGCTTGTTTACGAAACAAACATTGCACGTGTATTTGATGCCAAAATATTTACCCTTTCAATTAACAACACACACTTTAATTTTGTTCTATTTTTGACATTGACATTACGTACACATTTAGTGATTAAATATCCTCGATTTGTTAACTAAACAGAGTGGGGATGTGTGTACAAAATACCTGCACTTTGGTCTATCATAGTTGACCCCGGAATAAAAAGCAGTCTTCCTCTAAAATATATTAAAATACAACTCTAAATTTTAACAACTTAACAAGTACAATAAGTTATGAGTCTTCTACAAGTTTAAGCCTAATTTGATTCCTTCACAGATGAGTCCAGTTTTGGTATAGGTTGATTTTTTTTCTTTAGAACGAATTTCATTGAAACTCCTAGCAGACGTTAACTCTATTATCAGGCGGTGGTCTGTTGCACCAGTAGGATCCGATGACTCCAAGAGCGATGAAAAACACTGTAAATGTTGAAAGTCCTAAAACAACTCCGGTTGTGACGTCATGAAGCGGTGTTCCAGGTATAGGTGCTAACGCCAATAAAACCAGCAATCCACAGCACTTAAGAAGGCAGAACACCGTCACAAGGATGTATCCTGACATGTAACTTCTATTTGGTAGCCAGGCAGAGTGACGTGATCCGAATCCCAGCATTCCAAGTCCAATCCCCGTAAATCCTGCTGCAAGGCTGAACTCCAGGTACACTGACCGTCCATTCTGAAACATTAACATTGACTTTAGATTGAAAGTTTAATAGAGGAGCCATTAGCTTACGTGTGCTATCATATAAAGGCAGAGTCCTGAGTTGAGAATGCTCCCTAGAATTAGCATCAAAGACACCACACCGAGGGTTGCAGTAGCGTTGGCGACCTTTTGCGGATATGACTCCGCCCATGATTTGTTATGACTGCTTGTGTCGTCGTGGCCGGAGGATTGTGCCACGCGTGGGGTTATAACGGCGGTAGTTCTAGCCTCCAAGTAAGTCTGCTTCGCTTCATACTTTAGCCTTTGCGGTGTGAGTTCGTGCTTTGGTGTACTCATGAATATTTCTTGTGTCTTGCAGCGCCTAGGTGTGCTCTTCACGATGCTATTCGATCTCTGAACTGGGACCTTTCTGGGAGTAGATAGAATTTCCTGAAGTTTTCTTGTTGCTGCCGGGTTCTTTAAGGGTGTCCCCGGATTTGAATTTTGTATGATCCGTTTTTGTGGCGTTGATGAATGAAGAGGAGATCTCGGGAGATCTTGTATTGTGGAATAGCTGTGGTTACTATGGGTTATGTCTGAAGTGCTAAGGCAAGTTTCTTCTTCATCCGTAGGAATCACTGCGTATCGGTGTGTGCGACCGTTATGCATTTGAATAATCTCATGGTTGTCGTCGACAATGTCTTCATCCTCCGCTGTGGGCACCACAGCATATCGCTGGTTGCTCTTCTGGTCGACAAGAACGAACGACTTATTTCCAAAATCGCTGGAAAAAGCTGATTTTAGGCGAGATCCTTCCTGTTCCAAAACGGGTGGCAGACTTGTGTACGCGTCCAGCTCCTCGTGAAAAGACGCTGGCTTGTCTTTTACAGGAAGGTGCGAATATCTATCGATGTCATCTTGACTCTTGGAGAATCTTTGTGCGGTATCATTTGCTTGCGACCCTGGTACTATGGCATATCTATCCCTTGTAGCATTTGAAAGCTCTTCGACGGGCACAAGAGCGTAACGACCACTTCCCGAACGAATATCAAACGATTCGACGCGATTCTGACCTGGCTTTGGGCCAGGTTTTGGAGGAGTTTCATAGCGCAGTTGAAGACTGCGGTCAAGTCCATTGCACTTCCTTGCGGCTGCTTGAAAAGATCGCGTTGATTCGCTTCGATGAATTCGTACGCTTCTTCCACCTTCGCTCAAAAGTGTTGAACTTTCCAGTGGCTGCTTCTGGGCAGGGGGAGTTGGATAGAATTCACTTTTTTGGCAAAACGCCGGATTCGTATAGTTGTGGTGCGACATATTCACTCAATCACTTCGCAAAAATCTCAAGATAATTTCATCCCTTCAATAGCACTGTTTCACTTTGTTTAGAATTTCACTTATCTCACTTGGTATGATGTCAC
>QYTT01077777.1:0-10089 GCA_006980735.1 Dasypogon diadema | reverse complement strand
CACGAATAAATTGGCAGCTTTTGCACTGATGGACATGATAGCCATGAGGTCTATGAACGGAATTCGAATTTGGTTACAAAAAAAAAGAAAAAAAATCGAAATCATCATCACAATCTGATTGTGTTCGAATCGCACACTTTTACTCTATGGTGGAATTTTCTTTTTTCTTAAATTCCAGGGAAGAAAAACGATCAACCGCTACGCTGACATTGCTGATAATGATCATGGGAGCAGTAGTCCGATTGCCCATGTTTGCATAAAGCCAAGATGGTGAGAAAGATCGACGCGTGGGCGGTCTGGTGGTGAGTGTGGAAAATGAGAACAGTATGAATGATGGACTCAATCCACCATGCATGCCGCAAGCGCTTAATGTAAACAAACGGATTTGAACAGCGATCTACAGAAACAGAAATGGAAACTTGACCAGTTAGACGGTAGCGATGGCGTTTTCTTCATGGGCGTTAAAATTAATGTGAGGGAATTATGGACACGTTGTTAGAAGTGGATATATTGGATAAGTATTTGCTGAGATTTGTTAAGAATAAAAGAAGTTATCGTCTTTCGCTTAAGGCTAGTTATTTTTCCTCTGTTTCTGATGGTGTGTTTTGATTCAATAAAAAGTTAAAAGGAAGTTTTAGCCGTAGTAGGCAAGGTATCGCACCTAACTTGTCATTTCCACATCTCTTGCTTCTGATTGCAACTGAATAGTCCTTCTGATGGTGTTACACAATAAAGTAATCTTAAAAAATATAAATAATTCGAATATATATTCCAACATTAAATTGTTTCAATTATTTATCAGTTTCAGTTAAGAATATCGGACCAAGTAAATTGATACTCATGTAAATATTTTACAAACATACTTCCCAAGGTGCAGTGTAATTGGAGACAGTGAAACCCGGTGGAACTAGGGATGACTTCATACCTTCGAATCAATTAAAATAAAAAGAGCCAACAGCAATATTGATAAAACTTCTTAGAGCTTAGGTGTTTGTATTAAAACAGCCCTCCATGTTCACTGCTCAGCCCAAGTTATGTTGCCCAATAAATTAATCCTCCCTAATACTAAAACTGAATAACAGAAAAAAATCGCTTCTTGCTCCTTCCTAGACATTGTGGGTATTTTTGGTCATACTTGCTTCTGTGCCATGAAAGAAATGAACGCCAACGGTATTATGGATGAGAAATATGTTGTCCAGCTGAAGGACAACAGCTAAGCTGAGAGTTGAAACAGCCACAATAATAGTTACCAAGGACTGCCCCCAAGGAGGGGGGTCCTGTCCCCCTGTTGTATTCCCAGCGGGGCGGTAACAAAAGGTCTCTCTAGGTCGAAGTGACACAAAGATCAACGGGTAGAATTACCTAAAATGTAAAAAAAGAACTATTGATGGGCGTATCACGAGGTCCAATAGCTGATTCAATTATGCTATCGTCAGTAAGGCTGTGAATTGGATTGAAAGTGAGAGATAAGAGGTCATTAATAAAAAATAGTAAAAGAGTAGGGGACAATACAGAATCTCGTGGTACACCGGCGTTGAAGTTAAAAGTCCAAAGTAATACAAATGGAACAGTCAGGAAAAAAACTTTCAATCCAAATAAGAAGAGATTGGTCCAGATCAAATGTTGGAAGTTTGCCTAAAAGAGCAGAATGCCAAACCCTGCCAAAGACCTTCGAGATGACGTAATAATCTTCAATTCGCCAAAATCATGGAGCGCTCGGTGAGGAACTTCATCAAGCCGGCAGTCGGTTGAGGGTCCGGTACGTAAACCATATTGAGGATCATCAATTAGGTGATAAGCTCTGAGATATTTCATCAATTGCGCGTTTATAAGGATTTCAAAGATCTTAGCGAGAATCAAAGTGATTGCTATTGGTCTATAAATAGAGAGATCGCCGATCTTTTTAGTATTTGGCTAAACATAAAGGGGATAAATGAAATAATTCAAGGAATAGGTGCAGCACTTCAGAAACAGGGGCGATGTGCTATCGGGTCCTGTCCGGTGGTAGCGGTCGCGGTTATTTGCAGAAATGGAATTGCCCTTGTTTATATCGGCACGGTGGTCCTTGAGTACTATAGAAGAGAGGTGCGAAGCCAGGCCAGTATATTCGCCTTTTCTAATGAGTCTGCATAAACATTCCCATTATGAGTAATTGTTTATGTATTTATGCCATCGGTTATATAGCTGCTGATGCCTGGCCATCAAACTTTACTTTTGCTAAGGATAGTTGACGAACTGAAGAAATTCCTCGAATCGCGCACTTGTTGTGACGATAAGAATTCTTCAATAACACTATAATTACCAACAAATAATGTCCTTGTTTTATTTCTTCACTTTATTAACTTCTCAGAGGAGAATTGACCCAGTTTTCATCACTGAAGTCGTAACGTGTGCCATGTAACGCAATCAATGCAAAAACCGAATAAATTCCCTCACCTTTTGCTTTTCTTTCTTGAAAAAGAGTTAAATGATAAGAAAAGGCTCGTTTTATTTAACTGGGCCTTTTAACATTTTAACAACAGAAATTAGCAGACCTGTTGATTGCGTAAGAAATGCAGACAAGGCATAGCAGAAAATTTTCGTATTTGCGTGTCACTCTGCAGCATAAATTTACGTCACAAGGTAAAAAAGCGTTAAAAATTGCACCAGATTGCAACTTATTCTTCTTCTTCATCCTCCTCTTCTTATTCTTGTTTTACCGTTTCAGTACAATCGTAAAAGCCCGCCAGACCTTGCGTACGCAACTCTTATACTGGAGGCGGTTTTCTTAAAGAAAATTTTTTTTTATTGCGGCTCAAAAAGCCGATGGTGGAATAACAAAAGCTTTCACAGCACGGCGTAATTTTTTACTGGTTTACAGTGTTGCAGAGCAGTGATTATATTGGCCGCATTGAATTTCTTTTATAGAATTTTATTTTTCTATTGCTCCTGACAACTTTGTTGCTAATAAGAAAAGCCACGGGCACGGGAAGAACTTATTCTTAGACAGGAGACTCAGGGGCATTAATGACCTGCAATCATCGGCACGCAATGTTACTTGATCTGTAAAAAGTGCCTAAGTATCTCTGGGACGGTAAGTAGAGATTTTAGATTGACACAGATCGCCGTCTTGGTTCCAGTCCAGAGCTATCCAAGCGGGATGTGTAGATTACGGGTACGGGACGCATTCAAACGTGAAATAGCTACCAAAGGGCCTTGAAATTGTGACAGCAACAGTAACCGGCTATATGATGTCCGTTGATTTTTCCGCCTAGATACTTGGACCGATATGGAAAATTGAAATCCACGGCTAATGCTGTTGTGATATTAAGCCGTAATTTCACGCTTTGATTTTCCAACGTGGACAGTGAAATTTTGGGCTTTGTGTCATATCGCTGGAGTTTTTGTAGGCGCCGCAATTACCGCGAACCCACAGTGTTTACTCTGTATTAATCGTTCTGTCCTAACTGTGCACTTTCTGGTAATCATCTCCGTTGTCTCGAAGGCTCAGTCACACAAGATAAAGTGCCATGGCATAGGCCAAGCAATCACACCACTTCCCAGGAGGTAGCAATTACTCCGTCTAGAAGAATTAATAGTCATTGGACAGACCCAGAGGGATCTGCGGTCATTTTTCCAAGGCAGGTACACACTAACAAGATCTATTCGACTTGGCTAAGAGCAAGATCATTACAAGTGATCTTAATCACCGTCAGCAATATCCAGAAGTCATTCGAGCCTCCAAATCCGCAGTCTTGGCTGATTTGTGAACATTACTTAGGTACTTGATGATGATTGCTATTAAGACATGCCCCAAATGACTCGCCATGATTAACCGGAAGTTTATTTACGATACGAATCCGACCCAGGAACGTCATCATCACAGTAACCACAGTAAGTATCTTTGGCCGGTAGACAAATTGCTTTAATATTCAGATTAATTTCAGTCCTCGAAGGAAACGAGAGACTGCTCCAGTTCAAATTGCTTACTTAGGATCGATCTGCCGTAAGAGAGTTCCTGGTGTGTTGATCACTAAATTACGGCGAATTAATTGAAATATAATGTTGCCTCATGACTTCCACAAAATATATAATTTGAAATTAATTTATATCTCTGGTTAGATTTTATCTAAATTGTGCCCATGACTTTTACAGATTTTACTGGCATGGGAAAATATGGAGGACTCGAGTTCGGACACTAATGATAACCTAAAACGATAAGACATGAAGAAGGCGATTAAAGTTTCAGATTACCATCAAGCAGATATTTTGCATTACTTTCGCGGCCCAACTAGAATGAAGTTGTTAATTTCTTTACGATGCAAATTAGCATACTTCACAATCACCACTTTGACAGTTCAAAGTCACTTCAAAATTCCAATATATCTGTCCAAACCATTCGGAATAATTGAATGGGTTTGAATGCAATTTATGTGGCAATCCCTGGCGCAGATAATACCACCTTTAGGGGCTATTTTACATTTCCTAATTGTTTTCAATAGCAAATCAGTGCAGGCGCAGATATTAATTGGTTTCCGAGTGGCAAGTTAATAGATACACCCCATGACTCCTACTAGAAAGAAGATAGTTAATGAAACCTTCGGTTTTACGGCCAGTCGTTTTGGTTTTCTCAAATTCAAATGCAACAAATATGCGAACGTCATCGGAAGTTCGCTTATTACCAATAAATTTAGCCATAAATTTATTCCGAATGCAGGTTTATGCATTTAAACCATGCAACAATGTTGGTATTGGACACCTGCTAGTTACGTTCTAGTATTGCAGACTTGTTAAATGAGGAGTATGCAAGGAATTTTGTGACTACGTAGTCAAGTGATCAAGTTATCTTGTATCTATCAGATTGATAAATCGTAACTATCTCTAAGTGGGTAAGAATAAAAATTCTATCTGCATCTAGAAAGATACGAAATGAGGGTATAAAATATGCGCACTGTAAATTTCTACAAACACAATTCAAATACGAGGAAAAGTTTGGAATTAGGTGCGACTCCTATGGCAGCCATAAAAAATAAAGTCAGGCTGCCTTAAAGACATAGAGATATATCTGATGGGCCACTGCTCATGTAGCCCACTTTTAATAGTTTGTTCATATAAAACGGTTCTGGTAATTTACCTACATAAAGACGTTTTCACGGCAATAAAGTGACTTATGGACATTAAAACTTTGGAAAAGTATTAATACAACAGTTTCCGAGGATTTACTACGGTCAAGCAGTCGGTGGACATAAAATTGCTTAGCAGACTTATCGATGTACTACCGGTTTTTCCAGACTGTCATATTCGAATCAAACTTAGGGAAGAGTTTGTAGTTGTTTGGGTGAGATTACAGGTTTTCTGTTCAAGAATAAAATTCTAGAAGGTTTAAAGTTAATATTCCTCTGCGTTAAGTTTAAAAGAAGAATAAATTATTAATGGCTTTACACTAACCAAAAGGGTCCTAACATTCAGGAACTACTTTTTGAGGAAGAGACATTTAAAGTAAGTACAGCGATTTTTCTACAGCTTTCATTGATTTCATTTCACAATTATTCTGCTACTTTAAAAAATTTTCCATTCCTTTCATTCGATTGAACCCTTAATTATCGGTTGATTAGATTTATTAATTGCTTCAAATCTGATTTAAGTGAAACAATCAAATCACATACAAACAATCAATTAATTATTATAAACGCGTCAGCATTCAAATAACGATGATATTTTCTTAATAATAGTTATTAGGACTCAACGTGTACCTCAGGGCTCTACCCTCATACCCGTTCTCATAACAATAATTGCGTGATCAAAAGTAGTTGTTTAGCATCGCGATTGCGTGAAAGTGTAGCCAGCCACTAGCATATCAATCATCCACGTTTATGTAAATATTGCGGTAGTATGCAGTGGCTCTAGCTAATATCAAGAAGAGCCAAAGGCCAGAACAAATTTCTGGTTTGCTTAATTCGCTTTCCATGCATGAGTAAAATACTATCACGCCACGTGTCGAAAACTCCACTACTGACTTCAGGGTGAAGATTTTGCAATGAGTTCGCTTATTTCAATTCTTTTTTGTTTTGAATTCTTAACAATTAAACACACCAGCACCAGTACTAGTTCGAATGCTTTTTCTGGGTAAATATTTATGAAACGAGAGGAAAATTATTGTGATGGTAATTAAGAGCTTGAAGAATTTCACACAGTTGGGGTCCGGGGAATAATGAACACATCTTAAGGAGCAAATAGCCGCAAAACGCTGTAGAAGAAAGTTTCACTACAAAGATAGATCTTTAGATGCACGGCAAAGCGGAAAGAATTTAATCACCTTGCGTGTACTAATCTAGGTAAGATTGCAGTATACCCAATCAGACATTGTTCTGCTTGATAGATGTGCGTGCTTCGCCTTTTTGTAATTTTATGTTTTTTCCAGTCACCGCAAAATGTTTGAGTCTCTTCCTTTGACCTAAGCATAACAACAGAAAATAAAATATATCTGTGGAAATTACTGGGTTGTTCAGCAAAATAGAGAAGGTTTGCAGCATAGAATAGAGTCTAAATCAGAGGTCTAGCCAAGAACGAGAAATTGTTCTGTGAAAATGAAATTTTACTGTGCGTCAAATTCCATCATACACATCAGTCTATCGTTTTTAGTTTATTGTTCTTGATCGGATTTCATTACATTACGCATACGCATTACATTACAAAATGTTCGCACAAAGTCACAGTCAACATAAGCCAGCATAGATTTTACCAAATTTCTTACGAACATCTACTACGACCACTTCATATTTTAGTTTAGAAGAATTCCACGGTTCTTAATTTTATCCGACATACGTACTGACAAGGCATTTAAAAAGATCATTCAGTATCGACCAAGAGGTCGGCTCAAGCATATTTCAACGTCGTCAGCATATGTACGGGTGGGAACTTACATCGTGAACCATCATCGGTAAGCCATTGATGAATAAACTAAACAACAATGGACCCATTATAGATCCTTAAGGTACGCCACATGATGAAGGCAATAGACTAAGGCTGCATCGTCTACTTTGATATGCTGACGACGGTTCGACAAAAAATTGGGTTTGACTTCTCAAAACCCGGGTGTTCTGAGAGGAATAATACCTTAACCACCGCTCCGCTCCGGCAGCCGAAAAGGTTAGGACGTCTCTTCTGAAGGCATGAGATCGATTTCAACAAAGGGTATGAATCGTATTGCGAAGCCACTGGGATGTTGTAACCTCCTCTTCTGCAAAATTTCGTTTTGGCTAAGTAAAAGAAACTACATTTGTACTTCAACATTTTGGAGAATTGAGGAAGAGATGTTACTTAGGGTTAGACTGTGACCAGGTTTTATTAAAATTCCTCTTCTTCGACGTTCACTAAAATCCCAAATAATTTAAAATTTCAACGACTTTTCAATTTCAAGCAAAAACGTGATCAAGGCCAACAGGTGCTTACACTCGAGATTGTTAGTAAATGTTTGATTTTTTGTTTCTCAGTTATTTGTATTTCTATTGAAATTAATTTGAAGCGACTTTTGGAAGCCTCCAAATTTGAATCCATTGGATTGTGTAACGTTAAATAATAATTGCTTCCACTGTATAGTCATCAATTAAAATTTTCGACAGGCACAAAAACTCAGAAAATTGGAAAACATTTATGCCATTAAAATGCCTCAATAGCACCCAGTTGCCGTTCATTGCTTCGTTTGGCTGGACAACCTCTGACCTTCATGAATTTTTAATTGTAGAATTAAACATCGTCACCACGTCGTCAGCCATGGTTTCCTGCGACGGCATTAGGGTCCTTCCTGACGTATTCAAGTGCCATTAAAGTAATGGGCAAGTGCAAATCAACTAGTCAAAAAATATAAATACCGCCAGGCTATTTTCTGACTGTGAATCCCAACGAAAAAAGAACTTCTGGCCGGAAATGGAACCCTGTCCGGAAATGGGGTTCTATCAGATTTTATCAACTTCGGAAATCTGAAAAAAGCTACCCAAATTTAGCCACATTAGTCTGAACATTATTCACACATGAAGAGAGCAAAAAATTTTAACAAATTCTGGACGGAACTGTAAACTCTATCCGCTCTTCACACGGGCAATTTTCTTGGGGATCGAAGATCAAATTTCGTAAACGCCAAGAAACCAATTTTAATTCGGACTGGGATTTTCTTGAATGGGAAAAAGATGAATGTGCTCATAGAGCGTGATTTCTGTTGGCTGACTTATGCCGCTAATTAAACAAAAAAAATATCTTGTAAAAGCCGAAGAAATGAAGACCGCTCCTCACTGGCACAAAACAAGATCATTAACTTTGGTAACAGTGTCTCGGAAGGAAAGTTGGGCAAATTAAGTGGATTTGACCAAATTTTCCTGATTGCGGCGTCCGACGCGGCTTGTTAAAGTAATGATCTTACGGCTCACCTTTCCTTTCATGGATCTGTTTTTGTTTTGTTTGATATGTGAAAATATAGGGGGTAATGCGTTAGAAAATAGTCATGTCGTTTCGAACCACTTGTTCGTCGGAGTAATGGAATATTTTTATTCCCGTCGATTGCACTTTTACCTGGTTAGGACCGGTGGAGTAAGTGTAAAGTGCAGTTAGATTGGAGTAATTGGGCCATAACCATCAGAGAAGAAAAAAACAGATTTTTTTTTGTAGCCACGGATGATGATGATAGTTCCGTTCTTCTCGATGATGAAAGTTTAAAAATTGTAAACAAGCAAATAAAAAGTAAAACTAACAAAAAACAAGGGAAGTTAATGTTTTCGCAAGCAAAAACTGTTTTGACGCAAACGATGGGAAACGAATTGTGTAGCAATGTAACAAAGAAAGATACGAAAGATGTACCAGTTAGTTCACATGAAAGTGATTATATTGAACCGGTAAAGAACAACCGGAACCATCCCCCTTCCGAATTGTATGAGACAATCAAATTTGAAAATGAGACGCATTTAAAAAGTCATAATAGCTACTAGTGCTTTCAGTCAAAATGAGTTACTTAACTAAAATACCAATCTTCTGGGAAATACAAAAAGGAATGCTATAATTTACGAATTTGAGCACATGACACAGGAGTATTCTTAAAGCCTGTCCTATGAGAAATTGAAACTACAAACAAATAATCTCCTTGTGGGAGATTTTGTCTCTTGTTCCCAGTAGGAAAGTTGTTCATTACTTCATTAATGAAGTAATGGACATATATACCAATGAATTTTAACACAAGGATGTTATTGGAAATTCATTTATTATTATTTGGGACATTATTCTTTCACTAATTAATTGAAGAAAATATAAGAGTAAAAGTAAAGTTCAATTTGCTCTGAACAATAAACAAGAAAACACAAATTTTTCTGGTACAATACTATCTGCGTTATCCTGTTTTTGTCATTGTTACCTGACCCTTTGCATTACCATGTCCCTGATGCTAGAGGCTTTTATTATTTTTCGATGAAATTATTCATTACCATATCATTACATCATCCGTAACCATAAAAGACTAGCTTGACATTTAGAAGACTTGCATTTATACTTTTCTCTTCTCCTTCCCGTCTCAAAACGCACATAATAATAAGACTTAAGAAGATATTGCTTGGGCTAGACATGGTCTCTTCCGTCATTTTCTGAAGGATATATGCAAGTCACATACCGAATTGTGCAGAATATAAAGGAAATAGAAATCTTAAAGCATATGATCTACAAATAATATATTATAAACTATAGGGAATGCACTTTTATCCCCTATTCTCAGGTTGTAATAATTGGGGAGATTAAGATTTTTCATCTTGCTCACTGATTCATATCTCTCGATACATTTTGCAAATAAGTTATCAGTATCAGCCGTTTCCACAAGAATTCCAATGACGCGTCAAAAATCATTCGTAGTGAAATTATACTGTATTCGGGTTTTAATCATTAATGAATTGAAATTAATTAGTAGGGCTGCGAATTCTTTGCGTACATGGCGGATTGAATCTCCACTTAGTCCTTCGTTCTCTTTTTACAGATTTCTTACATGCTACAATTCCGGCTGTAATACATACAATTCAGAGGGCCGCAGGTTCTCCACTCGTAGCTGCGTATATATATATATATATATATATATATATA
>QYTT01077773.1:0-10433 GCA_006980735.1 Dasypogon diadema | reverse complement strand
TACCTACCTAAATGTAACTGTTTTGAAAGTATGCCCCATTGTTCACGTTCATATTAAGGAAATAAAATTAATTTCAATGGAGTTGTTCAGTTTAAATTTCCTTTGTAAAATTATAAAATTGTAAAATAAAGTCTGCCAGAAATCTTCATAATTTATCAACGATGAGATGTAATATAAATATTTGTTGTTCAGAATGACCAATATTTAGACGCCATTCCACAGAGAACCCTTTACCTGTTTCAACGAGTCTACAGACACCTCTGTGGCCCTCTCTGACCGGGAGCTATAAATCCTTAAAATTCAAAAATTGGCCAAACCTCAAGTGATTTTTTCAAATTTTAGGGATTTTCCTGCCAAAATGCCCCATTAACCTACCATTTTTACTGATTAATTGAATTCCTCTAAACTTCCCCTTTATTTTGGTATATGACTTGTGTGCAGTTATTTCATAGTCTATGGAAGATATAGGGTAGTATGTAAGTCCCCCTCAAGGTATTTAGTTCCTCACTTGGTACCTGCTTTCAACTAATTGTTACCTCCCTTCTTAGAAAAAAAGCAAATCAGTCCTTTTCAAGACTACCAAATTATATATAAAGTGTGTGTGTTAATGATATAAGGATATTTTGTAATATTTCGTTTGTACTTCGTGCACATAAGAATAAATTATCCTTACATTGAGTCTAGTAATTCTTTTTCAGTGCACCAAGTATAAGGCACATTTGAAAGTCCTTTATATCCTTATGAAAGGATATCACCAAAAATAAATCATATCACCCTATAGAAGGGTTCATTACCTACATATAGGCCAAATTTGGAACTTCTATTATTTACGGTTATGAAAATATTTGAATTTAACAGAAAAATCAGAAAAATACTGTTTTTAATCCTATAAAATGACATATCTTGAAATTAATGTAGGCATCATCTGGAGAATTTTAGGACACATATTCCTACCAAGTTATATCCCCGTACACCTCTCCGTTAGGAAGATATTCACAAAAAATCGATTTTTTGTTTGAATTTCAAACGTATCTTTTGACTTTCAAATGACCTTGTCGTCTAAAATGATTTGTGACACTATGAGGTACCGTTATGAAAAGTTTCAGGACAATCGGGCGCGCTACCTAAACGAAACTACACCCCTTTTGAGTAACATCAGATCATAATTTTTAATTTCGACATTTAGACCAAAAATTCGTAATCCGTGATACCGAAAACCTGCAATTTAAGTTTCAAAATTTTGACTAAAAATTCGTAGTCCACGTCCCTGCGATCTTTTTGAGTGGAATCTGGCATAAATGACATTAGGCATCGGAATTTAGGATTTTCAAAACGATTTTGTGTCGAACCGGACTAAAAATAACAAAATTCGTCCGCCATATTGGCACCGCCATCTTAAATTTTTAACCTAAAATACATTGTCGCCGGATATGTGGAAGTGGGTGAAAATTTATTTTTTTTATTTCAGTCATTCACTGCAATGCAAGTTAAATAAAAGCGTCTAGAAGTACTTTAAAACGAAAGTTTGCGCATATATTAAAAATTCGTGAAATATACAAAGTTCAGTTCCGCATTTTATTTAATACAGACATAAACACATAGATCTGGCTAATAATTGTTGGATTCAAGGTGTGGATTTTTCCGATAATAATCTCGTTTCATTTCCCACACAGATTTATCTCTTCTTCATAAACAACATCACCTACAATCTCATTACCATTACAAAGTAATAGCGGAAAATTTGTCATTCAACGCTTTCATCTAATACCTGTGATGTAATTACATTTTCTCCACTTGGCGGTGAAGTAAAGAAAATCTTAAGATGATAATATCTTGATAAGCTTCTCCATTACGAGTGATATCGCTAATAAGCGCCCAATCTGTCTGCCGAGTTGTCTATTAAAATTGTCATAAACACGCCATCATGTCTATCATGCCTTTTACAGAGAGCTATTTGCATACGTACCTTCCTTCATTCTAGTTATTTTAAAGAACTATTTCCTACATTTTCAAATAGATAAATGCGCATAAATTTGAAGTCAAAAACCAAAACTGGAAATAAATTAGCCTGAATTATTTTCCCTTTTTTAACTAATTGAATATAAGTTAGTTAAGCTCGTTCAAGTCTTCAAAATAGCCTTGTCATATTATCGGAATTTGTGGGCAATATCATTATAATAAACCTCATCTTTCAATATTTCTGAAGGCAAAGGCACTTGGGCATGAAATTGAAATCTATGGAGAAGTGACCTTTCGCCGTGACTCTAAATCCCAAGCTCAACTTCGTTCGCTCATTCTTCAAGTGGGAAAATGCTATTTCACAGATTGCCCAAAGTGCTAATTTACTCACAGTAAAAGTACTTACCGACGTTTATTAGTACCAACAATTTTTAATCCCCTCAAGCTTTTTATCGACTACATGCGGTTTAATAATGCTTTAAACTACGGACGCCCGCATCATTTCTCTTCTGTGCGGCACACGTAATGAATGTACATATTTAGTACATAAAACACACGAGCCTCGGGCTTTAGTTTGCTGGAAGCGTCTTGTCAACAAAGCACAACATAAATGGGTGCACTTCCAATTCCACGGAAACCATTTCCAAAGGAAACAAAAAGAATAATTAATCTCAGTACGATTTTTTCTGAATGATGTGTACGCGCGGTTCGGAAGCTTTTAACTTTGCCCTTTGACTTCAAAAGGTACTCCACTGACTATTTACGGAAAAGAAAGATAAACACATTTTCCTCAATGTTTACAAACAACATCCGGAGACCTGAACATTCGCATTCATTTGAAAGAAAATGTAAGTCATGATACGTAGGATACAAGGCATGAAAGAGAAGAAATGTCACTTGACTGTGACGTCAGTTGGAATCATTTCAGTTTGGCCATACACTTAAAAAATAATTCCTTAATATTATTATATATGTATAATGTTATTTAATATTTGTAAAACCTTTGCTAATTTCTTGATTTGTATCAGGAAGTTCTCAACAAGTTTTATTAAACCACCTTATGACAGTTGACCTATCCATGTATAAGTAAATGAGTGACCTTCTTCTCTTGAACAGCCTTTCATAAAGAGTTTGTTATTAGGTAGCCCCCTAAATATTGTAAACCAGCTTCCGTAACTTTAATAAATGGTATGTCAAGTTCTTCTTCGTTGGCGCTGCTTGTACTGTCATAATTTAGAATATTTCCTGACATTCTGTTCAGAGGATTTTATGACACAAATTGGTCTATATGAACTAACCTGTTGTTTACTATCCGATCGCCTTTAAAGTAAGAGACTAATTTCAATAAGCAATAGGTTGTGATTAAAGAGTTATATATTACAAAAGCAGTGGATGTGTTCTGGATGGGAGGAAGACGATGGGGCGTTGAAAGCACGCACTGCATACCAGTCAAGCTGGGCGGTGTGAGTCTCACCGACTTGGACGTGATTCGTGAAGTCAAAGTACCTGCAGGCTAGAGCATTTGTCCGAGTGTTCTGCCATAGAAACTGCAATTTCTCGGCTATAGGTGGATGCACTGGGGTGTCGTGGGTAGTAGAGTATTACTACCTATTAGGTATGAGCAGTTTGCGGAGATTCCGATTAACGGAGTTGGTGGACTTGGTGTTGGGAGATGCTCGAAATATAAGGGCACCGTCAGACCAGATTTTAATCCTCTGGGAAGTTATCAATTCCTCCGGTATCCGCATCACACGAGGACTCGAATTAGTCGCCTCAGCATGGGAACGGCTTTAAAGACGCAAGTCTCTCATGATTTTACAGTAATTATTAACCAGCTTTCAGGTTCAATTTTACTGCCCACGCCCTTAGAGAAGATGTAGAAGGAAGTGGACAATTTCTGAGGTTCGGTTGGAGGACGCTTTCGTATTGAGTCGGTTGCCACATACACATTTTAGCACACTGACCACACAGCCGCTCCGGGATGTCTATTTAGACATGCGACCCCGGAGTGATCCGGTCTGGCTAGAATGTTAGATGCCGTGCTCACCTCGGAGTAAATTTGGGCGCGATTGCGGGATAGCTAGCAGAGTAATCTGCAGTTATCCGACCAATTACAAAGACTCTCATGTGGCTTTCAAACTGCTGCATCATAGCCTTATGCATCCAAATTAGTTGTCGCACATCAACCGATGGATTCAGCGGGTTTACAGAGAAAGGTCGCCCACAGACAGACAGAAAGAGGCGGCGGGAGACATATAAAACGTATAATATGTATAGATATAGATAGATTTATAATCTTTGGACTCATAATCGTTTGGTCCAGAAAACTTTTATGAAGATGTTTTCGAAGAAGAAAACTTGACTATATGTAGACGTAAAAACAACGAATGTGATATATGTTGCAGATTTAAGCCTAGCAATATATTTGATAAGGAGTAGAATGTTCATATGGAAATAAAAAACGCTGGAAAAGAAAAAATATAACGGACAAATGATGGCCAAGGAAGATAAAGTTCACGTAATAACATCGGACTTACTGTGCCGCCCGTAGTCAAAGCGAACAAATAATACAATTAGCTGTAAACAAAAGCGTTGGAAAAAGTTCAATGAAATGAATAGAATGAAATCACTTATAATTGTCTCTATATTAATAATGTACTCTAGAATTTACAATTTCTAACCTAACTAGGACAAGGGTAATTCAATCAAAAACACCAAAAAATTATAACCTCGAAAATTTCAACGCAAATTCTTGAACGGCTATCAATCAAATTATTCTGAAGAACGAAAGAAACACAAATTATCAAAAACAAACAATTATCAAAAACAAACAATGAACGTACTCACCTGAGTCCCAGTGTTGCTTCTTGAGGATGGCACGAGCCAGATATTCCTGATATTCCGAGGCGTATATGAGCCTCAGTGGGACAATCGAAACTTGATGAAAGGGGACTATCTCGGCCCCGAGAGAAAAAACTGATGTTAATATGAATTTCTTCTGGTTATTCCTCAGAAAAAGCGGTTATTAATATCAATTAGCCTAGTCGAATACCCAGGTCGGGGTTCCTAACTGGGTCTTCCATTCAAGCGCTGCCAGAAAAAAGAGGCCGATGCAACACTGCGACACTACTGCGCGAAACTGGTTTTCTTCCCCATTTTTATTCCCAGATTTCTTTCTTGCGCTTCTTATCCTATCCCTTCTCTTCATTTATCGAGCGTCGGACGCAGAAACTTCTTCGTGAAAAGAGGAACTAAAGAACTCGCGTACGTCACCACAGTACTAAAAACCCTTATAATAGTGTCGCCGTTCCTGAATTTTTACAAATTAGTATATTAGTATAAGTTACAAAACTCAATCAAATATCGAGAAAGAAAACAAAACAAATTTTATATATAAATTTTGCACTGCACTAATTTTCCTTCGAATTAGCAAGGCGCTCTGTGGTGAACTACTCCTTATGAAAATGATCGACTTTCAGAATTCATTGCTTCCTTGTTCCGGCCTTTAAAGAAAAAGAGTGTTTATTGATCATGAGGAGCAAAACGCACAAACGGTTACATTTAAAGGAAGAAGTGTGGGCAGATATTGCTAGAAAATCCAGTTCAACGAACATTTATTTGGCTTACCAGAAAATCTGGCTAGTGCAGACGTGATGTTAAGTTCTCAACGTAATTCCTTGAAATCCAAAATGCAACACTTACAGGCCGTTAAATTGTTTATCCATCACTTAATCCTATCGCCTTTTGTTACAAAACTAAACTTGCGGGTGCACAATTTTACATTTTACAATATAGGAAGCTACCAAGTGATGCTCTGTTGGTTTGATGAAAGTGAGCCTGACCTTAAGTCTACTATATTTGTATCATCTTCTTTCTTCTTCTTCTTCTTCTTTATTTATCTGCTTAGTCAATATATTTCAATAACAGAAGAAGCAGGTGTTAAACCATTTCCATATAAGGTGAAGTTCCGTAAATATTATAAAAAATTTTTATTTATGACTCAGTGGTTCAGGAGACACAGTAAAAAAAAATTGATAAATTGAAAAATTAAAAAATAGTCCATTGTCTTTCATTACTCACTCTCATTCCAACCAATTCCCTACTTTTATTGGCAGATTCTTGGCAGATTCTACCGGCAGAACGCCGGTACTGAGGTCGTTATAATATAGAAAACAATTCTTATACTATTATAAATCCATTTTAGAATTTACTAGTCAGACATATTGGCCCAAATCCTGATCCAATATCACTCCAAATCAACTTGAATCGTTAACGAGTGATCAAGAAATTGATTCGGTCCGTTCCGGATTCGTTCTGCACATAAAAAAACGAGATAAGATGATCGATAAAGTGGATCGATTCGACGCCTTCATTTATACTTGTTCACTTTCTAACCGGAAAATTTATTAATTACGCCAGACTACGTTGGAACATAATTTTATGCATTGCTTGAGAATTCGACAGACAGTTTTTATTATATTCCCAGTTATTTATTTGCAATGATTTTTGAAAAAAATTTAAATCTTTCTATTTCAGGTTAAAACCAATTCTACTTATAATATCCGCAGTGATAATTTTCGTCACTGGACAGCTTCAACACATAGCTGTTATCGAAAACGATGCATTTGAGCAAACCCTACCGAGTGAGCTAAAAAATCCATTCTATAAGACCCCAAGGGTTAGAGAAGCTTTAGCACAATTCAGCTGGTTTGGGCCTGGAGAACAACCGGTAATACATTTCATATCTCGTATGCTATCCTTTTCAATATCTTTGGCTTTTTCCAGGTTTTCGATAGACACTCTGAGAAGATTCCAAGATCAGAAATATATTCCGTCCTTAGTCATGCTGGATTGATTCCAAGGAGGATGTTCTTTCATTAGTCAAACGCCATGATTCCTATTACATTGTTGAAATTGTTAACTCGTTCATAATTTCTCACTTATTTAAGCAGTATCTCTAGGTAGTGTGCTATTTATGTCATTAATATCAAATTAAAAATAATTATGAGAAGACATTGCGTGTGATTTGCAAGATTTTCATAAGCCCACTGCAGCTGTGCTACCACAAAGCAGACGATATTGGGCAGTGTACGGTGTACCCCCTGTAGTTTGTGTCTAGCAAAAAGCTGCTCAAACCGAAACCACCTATTTTTATCAGCCTCACACCGAACTATTCCGGTCGGCTCAAGAAAAGAGCAATATTGTTTCAAGTCAAACGCTTATTGTGCCGGAAAACACATAAAACGAGAGCTCTAATTGCTTAATTAACTCAGATGACGGCCATGACACGAAAGATTATTAAACCCTGTAAACAAGTACGGAATGAGAAATTAGCGAGTATTTTTTTGTCTCGCACGTAAACAGCTTCCCTTATCGGTTCTTAAGAACAATTAATTATCTCAGTAATCAAATTAAACTTGAATTTCCCTTTTCATCAAAAGTAGACTTTCAGCGGAAAAATCATTCCGAACTGCGTAAACATCTGCAATTATTTTGTACTATGTACATCTGAAGTTATTCACTGATCAGGCAAAATAAACTGTGTTGTTTTTTATTACAAGGAACTCCAGAATTATACCAAAAGTTGGTTTTTGTACCTAAATAAAATGAAACTCCTTATTCATTTTCTATATCCTTTTGCAAAACCATTTTTAGATGTAACCATACCATACCTGTGTTGAGATAAAATCATTTAAGAATTGAATTTGGGTAATTTTGGTCAGCAAAACATTTCAGAAGTTCTTGCAGTCAATTTGTAGTGATATTACACCTGTTTTTACAGCATATTATAGTATTACATACCAAATACATTAAAAAATATGAAAGTTTATTGCTTCTGATAAAAAATTCACAGAGGTTGATTAATAACGAAAACACTGCAATCAATTGACAACCAATGGCGACACCTGAAATCTCATTTTCAGGACTTTGATGTAGAATTATACACCAAAGACTTCCGTGTGAATGATATTACCCTGGGTTCCTACCACTATCTCAAGGTGTCGCACAAGGATCGGTGTTAGGCCCGTTATTATTTAGCTTATTCGTCATTTACCCGACAATATACATCATGATGGTATTCACCTATATGTTGAGGATGTACCGTGGTATTTCAGCAGACCTATTTGACTGTTTGAGGATTATATAGCGCGGACTGTTTGATTGGTTAACACGTAATAAATGCCATTCTCAAATCTATTAAATCCAAGTGCATTGTCTTATACCTTTGCCAGTTGACAAGCTCCATTCCGCCCGTCGTTCTTAGAGAACAAGTGATAGATTTTGTTGATGAGGTTAATAACCTCGGTCTTAAAATTAATGCTAGGCTGAAATTCTGTACCTATGTAAATGCCCTTGTAAAGAAGCCTTACTTCACATACGACGAAATCGTTGCAACGCAAAATTTTAATCTTCGCATACGTGCGACACATTAGTCTGCCCTCACGTATTTATCCGTTCGGGTAGCCACACTTAGTGATGCTTCCCCCACTACCCTGCGCCGCGCCGCCGGCCGACGCCGCCATCGAGCCACAGCTGCCGCGTACATTGTGTGTGGCGCATGGCGGGTCCCACACTCGCACCGCGTATATGTTAAGACGGCAAATGTTTAAGTGTGCCGTTTTTCCACACATGTCTCGGATGCATTTCCTTATCATTTTATCTTCGATAACTATAATATATAATAAGCATAGATAGATTTGTTTGGACTTCCATACGAACTTTCATCCGCTATTTCAACGTAGATCGAATGTAGATCGAAATTTCAAGAACGCTTGAACAAAAAGTTTATTTATTTCTTATCACGCACCCAAATACAAAGTTTCATGGATTTATCTTCAATAATAATGACGGACTCCCATACAAACTTTCATCATCTATTTCAACCCCTTCAAGTCTTTTTTTCGCGACAAAAGGTAGCCTATATCCTTCTCCAAGGTCTAATCTATCTCTGTATCAAATCAAATCATCAAAATCGATTCAGCGGTTTAGGCGTGAAAGCGTAACAGACAGACAGACAGAGTTACTTTCGAATTTATAATATTAGTATGGAAGTATGGATACTGATAATTTTTTACATATCGTAACCAGGTAACAGGTGACATTTCCAATTAAAAACAGATTAATAAGTAAAAGAGGAAACCTCGATCACTTTTTAAAAACTCCACAATATCATGAACATAAGTTTTATAAGTACATATTTCCAATTTTTCAGCTTTAGAAATAAGCGGCTTTAAAAGAATTAAATTGTTGTAAATATAATAAATGTGATGATAGCAGAGATTTATCAAATCGTCTAAAAATGAAAGCATGACTTTTGGAAAAAAACAGTCTTCAACTTCCTTTAGCATTAATTATATTTTATTTTATTGTTGCTTCAAAAATTTTCTGTTATCTCTTTGTGATAAAACTTTGTGATTAAGATTCTAAAGGTACATGGAATTATTACCCCGTGATAAGGTTAGGCGGTTATAGGCTTCATACTGAGAGCACAATTAAAATCGGAGGTCATTTCAAATTAACCTTGTTTCGAGTCATTGTTTTTCACGAGTAATTAAGTTGTAAGCTGACAATGAGATAAATTAAATTTGAATTAATTAATCTAAAAATTGCCTTACCTTTTTTATATTAACTGTTTCAAATAATCCAGTTCAATAAAATATTCATTACAGCGGAACTTTCAGGTAATGAAAAAAAAATAAATGCCTTCACCCGGGAAATAATAAGTGAAAAAGGCATACCCTAGTGTGCAGTTTGGAGGATTTCTTTCTGGAATGCTACGTTTATTATTTCATTTCAGGATGTAATACTCAACCCTGGCTGGTAAAAAATTGCTTGAAGAACTTTTCCGTTGTTGGCGCGAAACTTACCACTTTTATGATCCCCAATGCTCTGAGCATCGAAATATAATGATATCAATTTCATTGAACGAAACACGCACACAATATTTAAGTAAGAAGATGAGTATGCTTGCAACCAACCCCATACGTGATGGCCATAAAATCTACAACCCCTTTTATTCTCAAAGGAGAAGAAAGTCAACATCCAACAGGTACTCATTGGCAGGATTAAATTACAACTGTGTAAAAGGTTGCACTTGCAAAATTTCTAGGGGTTGATTACCCTTTACATGTTAATCATCCAATTCCAGCACTTTCTGCTGAGTCACAAAGTGTAAGATTAATTTCATCTCCGCCGACTTTTTAATTAAAGACTGAAAAATCTGGCTTTATCCAGAATTAGCTTTCATCAAGCATTCTCTAAGAGAGCGGTGCACAAGGTGGGCGTCAGCTGATGGTTGGCTGTCTAAAGCTACTTCTAATCTTAATCCCATCATCAGATGAAAGTACCTTCCGATCTCCTGACTAAAGGAAATCCTAATGTTTGCTTGCTGAAGAACTTTAACGAAGTATTAAAAATCAACAGCCAACGCTGAATTTTTGTGATGTACGTCGCATCCATGATTCAAGATATTT
>QYTT01077772.1:0-11116 GCA_006980735.1 Dasypogon diadema | reverse complement strand
TCACAGCAAGTAAAGGTCGGAAGTTCACTATCGAATGTGCTACCTTTGTCATTCGGTGTACCTCAGGGGTGCATTCTGGTTTCACTCTTATTTAGTCTCTATATAAACGATCTTCCTGAGGTGATTGGGGACAGTAAGGTCCACCTATATGTTGATGATTTTCAGCTGTATCTGAGTAGGCCTATTGGCCATATAGAGGATTGTATTGCCCGTATTAACCTTGACCTTGAAAGGTATAGTAAATGGGCTTCAGAGAATCATTTGCTGTTGAATCGTAGTAAGTCTCAGGTACCAGCTACCTGCATGAGTCGTATGGATACTGCTAATTTAGCATCTGTCGTTTTAGATGCTGCTGTCTTGTCCTAAAAAAATCTCGATCTCTATCTTGATAGAATGATGAGTTGTTGTGAGCACGTTCTTATATTGTACGTTATTTATAATTACAACAGCATTATGTTAATAAATGAGTTACATACATTTTGTTTTTGAAATAAAATATGCATTAATTCATACATAAATTAAATTTGGAATGTTTATCAATAACATTTTGTGCAGGGACCCCATGTCTTTCTTACACGGTTTTTTTCTGAATGGTATGTAAAAATAGACTTAGTTGGATGAGATCGTACTTAATCAGTCTTGAAATATTTTCTCATATCAGTTATGTTTCTTTAAAAAATCTAAATTAAAAGCTACGTTAATACATTCAGGAAATTCGAGTTAGTTGCATAATCAAATTCTTCAAAAATTTTTCTATTTACAATAAGGAAGCATATATAATATAATTACGATGCATAACATCTGCAGATACATTGCTCACAGTTGTATACCTATTGCGAAATTCACACAATCCTCACCTTATGTGCAAACAAGGCCATATGCACCAGAAGATTCAACGATTCAACCCAATTTTGCAAGATTTGCGTTTTGCTTTGTAATCAACCCATGTTTAATGGGATGAAACATTGCAGAAAATAAAAACAAATCTTCAGTACAATCTGTAGAATTGCATGATGAGAGATAATGTTATTATTTCCTCCTAGTAAAAGTATTTAGAAATTTTTTAGTTTTAGATAAAAATTTATGCACATATTTCGTTTGTTTTGGAGTTTTTATTTCGTTAGTGGAAGTGGCTTATATCGGAATTTAGTTTGTCCTTGTATAGAACTTGCTATTCGAGTGGCAAAACGTGATTACTTTAGTTCTATATTTGATTCTAGTTTACTTCCCAAATTATTGCTGCTAATCTTAAGAATGTGAAGTTTATGGTAATTGGTCCCGTCCTTTAGGGCCTGGTGAACTTAATGAGTACTTTATGGGCTCTATTAATATAACATGACGGATTTGAGTCATTTCCTATAGATCAACAGAGTTCAAATTCTTTTCCTTTTCAGTATGTAGTCCACTGTACAGCCAGAAAAATAGAATCCCATGGGTCATGGTGATGTCAATCCTCGTTTTAATAATTTGGAAGTTGATGTTTGGAAAGTTGCTCAGGTTATTCCAACTGCCAAAAGTGCATCTCCCGAGAGTATCCGTACTTCACATAGATATAAACCTGCCATAGTCAAGGGTTTTATTGAGCTTCGCAGAGATTTTGAAGACAGCTATTGCGGGGTATTAAACTTTAGGTTTTTCCAAAGCGTTTGATACTACTGTACGACCCCTGTTACTCCACAAGCTTTTCTCTAGATTCTGTTTTTCAAATTCGGCTAGAGTGTTGATTGAAAGTTTTTTGCATGTCGATCATACGGCAGGTGACAAGCTTTCTTCTTTTCCGTCTCTTCTACAAGAAGTACCCAATGGATCTATATTAGGCCACCTATTGTGCTATGAAATTGCTTTTAATTCCGATATTTTACGAATTTCCTCAAACCATCTTAAGAGATTACTCTCAAAGAGGTTACATTTTTTAAAAAATGCCCAAAAAATCGATATTTTTCTAACTTCATAATATTGTTCCCCTTTAATGGCTTCGGGTTTCCTCAGACTACTTAACTACCACCAGAATTATAATTTCAGGCGTACCAGATTTTTATTGATTCCCAGAAAAACATATCTGTCCCATTGAAAAACTTTGATGACCTTGGACACATTTTCCTTTTTTCTCTCGTCGTGTGGTATACACGCTTAACATTCTTCTAATGAGATTGATTTTTAGTATTCGAGAGTACTCCCATTCAAAATTCCAATTCTATAGTTCAATTGGTTTTACTGATCGTTCAATCCCGTTCGAAGGATCAACGTGCTGTGTTACTATGAATGCAAGAAAAGGAATTCTTAATTAATAAACCAAATCTCTAATAAGAAGTGGAATTCTGGTCGAATTCATGAAATTGCTCTTATCGGCAAGCCTGCGCCGCCTCTCCAAGGAAACCATACTAAAAAAGTTAAGCCATTCGCGATACGGCGGAAGAATCATTGGATCGTTCCAAGGGAGATCCCTAAGCACAAATCTAATGAACCTGCGCTGAACAGGCTCAATACGACCGATGTGGACAGCGTAAGAAGGATTTCATACCTGGGATGCATTTTCAAGAAGCGGTCGGACGAACGAGTTATAATGTTAAGGAAACCTGAGTATCAGAGAATTCCCTGGAATTAATGAAACCCAGCATGGAATTACCCCTAGAAGCAACATAATTAATATGGAAGACAAAATCAAGCTTGGAGTCAAGCTTCACGCTCAGATTCCTATCAGATTGAACGCGTATAGTCGTAATAATAGATTTTCGCTTCCTAAAGAACGACATGACCTCACATTTATTTATGTTAAGCTCCAAGTAAGAATATTTCTTTATAAAGCAAAAATTAAACATTTTGAAATGCATGCAAAACATTATCTGCGTCTATTACCTTTAATGACAGTGCTAAGCAGGTAATTATTATTATTAATAAATCTATTATCTAATCAACCAACTAACAACTTCATCTTGGAAGACAAGTAGCATAAACACATAAAAGCAAGAACATATTATCACATTACTTCGTCCTTTGAAAGGCAGTAATCAATAAATTTACGCGTTATTTATAGCATTTTTCATATTCCACTGATAATTGAGTTCGAACAAAAAAACCCTTCAAAATGTTTGCATATTACTTACTTATTTTGAGTAACAAAACTTTTGCTTTACTGAGACATCTCACTTTGCTCACCGGTGGCGACGTACAGGTAGAAATTTTGTATAATACATTTCCCGTAAATCATCTTGGTCTTAAATCTTTCAATAGCCGCGTAAATACTTGAGTCTTTAGATAAAATTGCCAAGTAAAATGTATGGCCGTCCAGTGCACAGATTAACACTTCCGCAATTTATTTTATGGCGTTTAGTGATTAAAACTTGCATCCTTAGCTGTACTTTTATAGATTTTTTAATTATTAATTTTGCAAAGTGTTCAATTAGCATGGAAGTTAATGTGATTTGCTAAATTGTGTGATTACAAAATGCCCGAAACACATCATATCACATAATCCTAAATTTAGACAGATTTTAAAAATTGGGAAGTAATACAACCTGAGATCCTAAAAAATTTATAATTTATAATTCATATATACTTTGTTATATTCCGAGGATAGAAAATTATTTTTAGTGTGGCTACCTGAAAGAGAAAGCCAAGTGGTGATTAGTAGAGATAGTGAACCTACCTTCTTATATGCCGTCCCTTTTGTCCAATTCAGAACTTGATTCTGCAAAAATACTTCTTTTATTTTGTAGATTGTAATATGGAATGGGTGTGGAAGATATCCAGGTTGATGGAAGCCCTAGCATTCTTTACCTAATGTAGAGAAACCTCCCCCTAACCATCTAACGAAGAACTCAGGATGAACGTTGGATTCTCTCTTCATCTAGAGAAACGAACCACCGTTCAACCTCGTCCAAAAAACCAAAGGACGTCTACTGCAAGCATTAAAAAAATTGTTAAATTTCAAGTTACTTTATACAGATTTATGTAGTAAACATAATTCAGTTTATAGTAAGAATTTAAACGATAATTAATTATTACTGTAAATAGCAAAAATATAATGCGAAAACCAATATAACAACTCCATCGTTTATGAATCTATTAATTCATTAAAATCAGATGAGAAAATTAGCACTGAAAAAAATTTTAATTTAGCACGTAGATTATTGCTTATCTTTTGCAGACCACATATTTCTTATGGCCTAAGACCTTTGATCGCTAAATTAAATATGCACGCGGATAAAGATATTCATTAAGAATTCGCCGGTGTACAGAGTTCCAATGGAAATCTTAACGTGAAAATTTTACAACGAATTGAAGGTAGACGAGTAGGCATTCGCCTTGCTTCATGGCATCTGCTGAAAATTTATAGTCGAGAAGATGCAAATAATTTTACATACATATATGTATATTCTTTACAAAGATCGGCGAGGGATTAGATAGCGACAAAGGTATTATGTGGAGAAATATAATAAAGAGAATTAATTTTACTAATAATATTGCATTTTACCTGAAGAAACTAAGCTTCTTTTGATTCCTCTTTATGATCCCTTAATTTATTCTACGTATTTTTTTTACACTACGTTTCCAATTAAGTAGAAAATGGGACAATTCCTTAACCGAAATTATAATGCAACCAATTAGATAATCCAATGAATTTATTTTTGGCAAGTGATGCATATATTACAATATATTACTTGAAAAAAGTGAGACAAAGTAACATCAGGGCCTGTAGTATGATATTTGGCCCTTCTTTCTTTCTCTTTTAGACCACGTTTCCTGTGTCAAGGTCTGAAGAGCTCCTTGACCTCATCGATCATCTTTGCAAGAACCTCTCTCTATTGCGATTCAATAATGCTCGCTGAAACGTGGCTAGCGTCTACCTTTTAGATTTTAGTGCTAATTGGCAGCTACTTTTTTCATTTTTCCTTTTTCAACAGTATTTCTTTCTGATTGGACCACTAAATGGCGTAGATCTGTTTTGATAGACTTTTCCTGGCTGATGGACATGTTCTTGTGGGTGTAAAGTTGTTCCACCCACCGACCTCTAATAAATGGACTGCTCAATTTGCTATCTCATGTGGGGCCAGTTATCCAGGACACAGAATACTTATTAGAAACGAGAGGGAATGTAGTTCCATCCTTTTTTGCTGTTCGGTATCTTATGGGTAAAATTGGCATTTATCCTAGACACAGAATGCTTATTCTAAACGAGACAAAAATATAAAAGTGGTGCCATTCAATTTAATGCAGTTTGAGTAACATGCTCAGTCCATATTATAGAGGTCGGTGGTTCCACCTAGAGTTGTTCCTAGTTTTCAGTATGAAGATGAATAGGGGGGGTTATTTAGCAATATGGCTTGGAATGGACAACAAATCGCCCGCTAGCTTTTGATCTAAGTATCACCCTCAGATCTCTACACATTTTGGGTATACGCGTACAGGCGTCTACCCTTAGCATTAAAGCGGGACCTTAACCCCAAAGAAATCGAGGAATGAGGGGGAAATTTCCACACCTGGCGACGTAAATGCCATCGCCAATTAAAAGTGCCTAAAATACTAAGTTCACTGTGATTTTTACGGTTAAATTCCCCGTCCGCTCCTCTTTCCATAGAAGCGCTTTTTACAACGAATTTACAGCAGGGGGAGACCGCAATATTGACCTGAAATTAACAGCATTAGCAACTACCGAATAAGCACAGCTCATGCACAGAGACTGCCGCGGAAGGCTCACCTCACTTTCACTATGTGCGGTGCTTGCTCCCAGGAATCTACGAATTAAACAAATGATTTCTACTTTTCTAGTCCGCTTTACTGTCTACTGGGCAGGAAAGGCTCATCTCCTCGACTCTATAGTCCCGAGTCTTTTTGCAGCATTGGTTGGTCAACCACAAAAGCTGTCATAGAAAAATGAGCTAGGGGTCTTCAGCAGTTTTATTGGGAAAACGTCCCAGTACTTCGTCAACCTAAAGAGGTTGTCAGCCCCTATGCCTACAAAACTTCAGCTTTATGCAAAGCGGATCATGGGTTTTTACGGGCTATCTATCTGGTCATCATGGGCTAAAGTATCACCTTGATAAAATGGGTCTGTCTAGAGAGACGGAAAATCGTCATTGTTTGGAAGACGAAGAGACCAACATACGCATTCCGAGTTAATGTCCCGCTTTGGGGTGGCTAAGAAGAGAGATTTTCCTTTCGGGAATCCTTAATTCCCGGTGAGATCAAATCCTCTTTAACAATAGACGTTCTTGCTTGCATAAGGAAGGCAGATAGTCTTTTGCAGTAATAGGAGGCTTGACATAATAGATCTTCTCTACCAATAGTAATAAATAATAACAATAACAATAAGGCTTATTTATGTTCCGCTCTTTTTCTTTCAATTCTAATTCCTCCTTTTCTATATCGTTTATAGACTTTTCTAGATTTAGCTCCTAGCTTCTCCAGCTCCCTGTTCCATCAAGGTAATCTTTAGTTTCTCTGTATTTTACACAGCTGTTTGCTTCACAAGGAGCTATGATTATATTTTGAAGTCAGGTTGAGATAGGATCAAGATCTGAACACCCAACTATGACTCCGTCCTCTGCTCGATTCGCTTGGCATACTTCTGTATTGAAGCGAATATGTCTGTGGTCGGTCATTGATTCACTTCTTGAAACGAGCCAATTTGTTATTTTGTTTACTTCCTTGGCGTTAGAGTACTTTGGGTATTGATTTTGAGTCTCTATTTGAGTTTTTCAGCTAGCTCCTTTCCTCGCAGCGGTTGCGATTACCTGAAAGTTGTTTATAGACGTGGACGGCCATTTTATAAGCTTCTTCAGCCTCATGCTCTTACTAGAAAAAACACTCGTGGCGTTTTTTCCCGCCCCTGGGTTTCTTATTGCTAGACGCGTTCGGCTGCTTGCTTCTCGGCCCCCGGGTGCTCTGCACTTCGTTCTACGATAGCAGAATCTGGAAGATCCAATTTCATTTGTCAATTTGTGTGTTTCGATCAGCAAAACCCTACTATGTAAATGCGCACATAAATTATAGAAGATAAGTTTCAGACCTTGGAGTATACGATCCCTGTCTCTTCTTTTTGATACAATTACGCATTAGAAATATATGAGATACATAAAAGTATCCCTCTATAGCGCGAAGCTTCCAACTTATAGATTTTCATTTTGACCACTTGGCCTACTGACATAGCACTCAGATACGTGAAAAAATCTACCAAGAATTCTCTATAGAGGTCAATGCTAATGATACAGAAACTTCTCTGGAAATCTAACCAAAAATCGATTAGAATGCCTTTAAATATGAAAATAAGCATTACAATTTGGAATAGTCAATACAAAAGAAAATCCAAAGTGAAATTTGCACGTTGAGAATCAAGTTACTGATTGGTAAATTAACAAACACGGAGCAATAGGAAACGAACGGCAAATGGTAATTAATTGCTGTGAAAGAAACAATTCATAAGATTTTCATTAAATAAATTACGGTTCTGACAGAACTTCGAAAAAAATGGGAAAGAAATAGTAGGAAGTCTTCGTGTCAAACAAGTCACAACTGTTGACTTTTTATTTTACGTCCCACCTAAAACTAAACTGACACTGAATGCTGCTAATTTTCACGTCATACGTCGCCTTACAAACAAATCATCAATTATCAGACCGTTGAGAGCTCATCTAGGTGGTATTCCTGTCAGGGCAGATGCTGTTGATAAACCACTTAAACGCAACGTTCATGGAATAACAATGAGCTGCTGGCGCTATCTACGGTGTGCGTCAAGACTGGTCTAAACCTGAGAATTGCTCGAGTGGTTTCAGCGTTTCCGACCGCGTTTTATCTGACTTGAGTGAACCACTTTTCTACTTTATCTGCCGCTATCGTATGCAAAAACCCTTAAGGTCCCATCAGTTCTCATATACTCTATAGCATAGAATTAAGACGAATTCGTCTGTCGAGAAATGAACACGGCAGAGATCAGGAATTTTAATGTGAGTTTTAGGAAAAGGTGCTCATAGTTTCCTTGTTGTGCAGATATCTGTTGGTGCAACGGTTGTGGCGTAAGATTGCGAACTACGTTGCAACAGATTTTGATTTTTTTTCGATTTTTTAATAATTGCCACTAGCAGAGAATGTTAAGTTGTAGCCTAGGGTAACTAAAAGGTGCTAGGATTTTGAAATAAGCAGTTTTAAATAGAATTCAATAGAATGTGGAATATGCACATATATGAGGTGAAAAATAGAGTGTACAACTTGATAGCAACACCTATCTGGGAATGCAACGATTCGATAGTATAAAATGTACTGTAATTCAATACGAATATTATTTTACACATGCGCATCAAATGAGATAAAATCAATTTTAAAAAGAGGGTAACTTAATGATCCCCCTTAGTATTAACTCTTTCGGTGTATTGCTTCAAACAACGTATTTGAAAGCAATTTGTCTAATGCGGCATTGTTGATATTTATTTAAGATTGCAGTAATGAAATAATATTTTGGTTTTGGCTCCTATCACAATTCCCAAATATTAAATTTGCGGAACAAATTGATCTGAGTGGCCACAATTTTAAAGAAGTTGTCTTTCGTATCCCTCACTGCAGCACTTGGGTTGGGGGTGAGGATTTTGTTTCACCAAAATGATCTCTTAAATGATCTAAGTGGCCTTTGAAGGTCTGAAGTGAAACTCTGATTTTGAATACGACCCAGCATTTAAAAGAGATTCAGTGGAGTGGCACTGGAGGATAATACTATTACTGAAAAGCTCATAAGTTTAAAATTTATAGTTGCCTTGTCTAATAAATAATATAAAAAATGTTTTCATTTCGCACTTAACTGAACCCCTTTTTTGAGACGTGTTATTAGTATCTCTGTTCACTACTAAATGGTGGAGGGATGGTCAGAATTGGATTCTACGAAACTCACAATCAAATGGTGCATTTTTTTAAGCACCACTGTATTATATATATATTTATCTTTAGTATATCTGCTTGCTTTTATTATATTTACTCCTGTTTCTTAGTTATGCTACTCTTTACTGTTAATCAATAAGTGAAATTATTGTTCCCAATTTCCCATCCGGACTCGCTAATACTCCTACAGTGCCAGCCAGGACATTCGTTTTTCTCCAAACGCAGCTAATCCCAATTATCAATGTCACCACCGAATATGCCGACTCGCATAGGGTTTAAGCCACTTCTACGTCTATATTTGTCCAGAGCTTACAACTTTAACCACATCCTCGTCAGTTAAGAATATACAATGCCCTCTTTCATACTGTCACGAAACCGCAGATGGGGCTTTCCAAGTGTTCGATTGCCCTCAGCGCACCTCTCCAGGACAACTTTAGACACCTTTCAATTATTCATTTGGACACGTGGCTTAATCACGTCATCTAAGTTTACCAGACCGTTCATATAATTCATGGTTCATTCTTTGCCAATATACATTGTTTCTGTTCCACTATAAACATAGTGCCTGCAAACAGCCCTACCATTTTCTCTTGTTGCTTCGTTTGGACCCACTGTTCCAAAAAAAAAGAAATATGTTACAACAGGGGTCACTGCAACACGCTATATCAAGGGTTTATGGTGAAAATCCTCTATCCCACATTTTTGGTCGAAATTTTTTTTCTTCCTTTAGTACACCCAGTGACCCTTCGTACAAAGTCAGAAGCTATTTTTTTAGGAAATACTTTAGCCACAAGCTGGTTTGTGTTTTTTGATTTCTAGCAATTAGCATATACGAGAGTTTTTAAATAATCCCAAAATTCTTTAATGACTCGAATTTCTGGCAGATTAGCAGTGTTTTCCACGAATTCGATTCCGTCTTCTCGAAGATGGTCCACTACAATTTTTGAGTAGTGTGAGCTTGCTTAATCAGCCCAAAAGACGAATTCATCACTGTTATACTTAGACCGAATATAGGAAATGAGCCTTCTCGTCTGATACAATAATCTAGATATGTTTTAGCATTGATTGCATCACCAGATTTTCTATCCAATGATCGTAACCGATATGTATTACGAGAGAGAATTATCGCCTTTAGACTTCTATGACCTGCGTGGTTATTCGAAATTGGGAGAAGTGCTGCATCTAAAGGCATATACACTTGGCCCCCGGTTTGCACGTTTTCGATTCAACACAGTCGAAGAAGTGAGCAAAATAGTTGCGAAATCAAAACCTTCGAAACTACAAGCCATGCACAAGAAGAAGAGCGAGAACATTGAACCCTTTTTTATGAATGCTTTAAGATAGGCGAAATTGGGCTTATACCACATACTTCGTCAGCCCATGTACTGCTATCTTGAAGCGTTCATAAAAAACAGTTCATATGTTAGTGCTCAAGGTCAGTTCATGGCTTGTAGTTTAGAAGGTTTTGGCGAAGTTCGTTCCATTGGTAGTGTTTGTTCTCAAGAAAGTCCTGAATTTGTATATATTATATTATGTGTTATATACAAATGTGTGCCTCGATTTACACATGTGTAAAGAAATGCTCTGAATTTATCCCGTACTTTCATTTATGATCCTAATGAACAACCTTACATAAATCTTGGTGACTTAAAAACTGACTGGAAAGAGCACTATACTCTTCAGTTGCTGATATTTTCTATTTATTTTTCGCATGGATCATTATTGTGTTAATCTTGTCCTTTTGTCATTGTAACCAGTTAAGATCAATCGTAAGTTACCCAGCTGTTAGATCATAGTTTAGGTTAATATTTTTTGTCATGAAGGCACCGACTTTCTAACACCAAACTTCGTCTTCTTTATGTACTGAAACCTTAGGCAGAGCATGGTTTTTCAGGGGCAAGGAATATTCCGCAGTTCCATCACTTTTAACCAGAGATGAGTTTTGTCATTCTCATCGTTGCCCGTCTTTTTAAGATGGTATCTTTAAGGGCAATCTCCGGAAAAGATATCCATTCTGACTTGCAGAGTTATTCAGTCATCTGTAACTCATAATTGGTAAATTTTTTGTAGCTTATGTTAATTCTGATATTGATTCCTTATAGTCTACACATTGGTTTGGACTCAAAATTGTGGCTGTCGAGCAAGGCGAGATGATCTTCTAACCATTTGCATATCACACCGGTGGGTCTTTCTAATGAGCAATCTGTAGCTCTATCAACCTTCCGTGGTCATTTAAAGCCACTTCGTAGAC
>QYTT01077769.1:0-13236 GCA_006980735.1 Dasypogon diadema | reverse complement strand
GCTCTATTGAGACATATCTTGCAAGACGACAGCTATTGTTTTTACATAAACTCATTTATGAAAGATGCCCATCTTACTTATATGAAAAGTTGCAATTTCTGCGATCGTCAAGGCGACCACAACTGCTTATTCCGGGTTTTCTGTCAAGGTTTTGGGGAGCGTTCTTATTTTGTTCAGGCAATTCGTAAATGGAACTCCCTATCGAGTGATATTCAGTCTATTGGCTCCGGCAGAGAATTTCGCAGAATGATTTCTAATGTTGTATTTTGAATTTGGCGCACACTATAGAGCTCTTATTTGATTGGATTTGGTTTTTTACTTTAAATTATGCTTGATCTTTAATTTTCGAATTTCCTTATTGATTGATACGATTGTCTCATAAATAAATTTATATGTATTATAATTTTCAATCATTTAGTTAGAGTTTTAGATTAGATTATAGTTATGTTCTTAGATTTATTTTACTTTCCATAGATTAATAACCTCATGTTAGTACGAATATAAGACTTATATTGTCTTTTGGACTCGAACCAAATAAATAATATGAATATGAATATGAATATGATTTTGTCGAAGGCACCTTCAATCTACATCAAACAGGTCAAAGCAATGCTTCCGTATTTAGTTCCTCTTCTACCACTTTTACCGCAGATCACCTTAATTTCTCAGGTTGATGTTCTTGCATTCCAAGTTTTCAAGTAGTCCATTAGTAATCTTTCAATCGTTTTCAATAGAGAAGCTGTATTAAACTGATCGAGCTAAATGATGTTGCCTCGGTGAAATCCATTTTTCCTGGTTCTAGCAAAAAGATGATCTTTGTTTTTCTCCATTTCACCGATGATGCCCTGTGGCAAGATACGTGATAAATATTCCCAGAAGCAATGATGCGATGGCCTCTTTAGTCCGTCCATCCAAATGCGAGAATTTGAAGCCATATATGGCCCTTTTCACTCCCTCCAAATACACCATCCTTTCGACGGTATGCCAGTATAATTTGGTGGCCATGTGATTACGGTTCAATATCCCTCCAAGACATGGTTTTCAGGAGTACCTCCATTAGAATCCTGTTGGTTTCTTCCAATTTTTTAAAGTAGAACTTTGGTAACCGGGTCTTTAATTACTGTTCCCTGTAGTCTAGCTTCTGAAGTTGTCTGCATGTAAGAGCAGAAATCGCTTTTTCATCATTGAAGAGTTATCTTCAACTCGCTCTCCCTTATCTGGTAGTCCTCCCACGCCTACTCTTCATTATGTTTCATGACGTGGTTAAAGACTAAAAAGGGCACACTCTCCAAAATGTGTCATCCATATTACTACCTCTAGCTATGACTTTCCCCTTTTTTTCTTAGGTGTCTTTCTCACCTTTTTCTTCAGATTCCTCTTCAACACTTCGATGTACTTCGCCACATCCGTGTTCCGGGGAGTCAACACAGGTTTCGTCTTCAGTCTATTCTATCACAAATTATTGTGTATACAGTCAGACAACAATTGTTCGATTCATCAGTCCCCAATCAGTCATTGCATTTTTTTAAACGAATAATGGATCTATAAAATGACTCTAGAGTGATTTTTAGGTAAAAAATACCTATAGAAGTTACAGTGCCTTACATCGCACGGCACAAAGATATACTGATTTCTTATTTCTAGTGGAAACATTTTCTTTTATACTAATTCAAATATGATTTAATTTTGACCGATTTTAGTGCCATCCAAAAAGAGTCCCACCAGGTTTTGGTCTATGAGAGTATATTCCGTGTCTCAGTTGCGTTCCTAAGTTGTGTCAGTTGTGATTCACGTGCCAAAAGATTTTTCGAGAATCTCACCGGGGGCCGCACTTGTCGTAATGATTGGACGTCGAAGCGAGATAGCTATACACCATATCTGGTAATGTTTTAGATATGATTCGCCTTTCATATGAAGATTTTTCGAACGAATCATTGTTGAAACGTTGTCCTGGAGGATACACTCATAATAACAATAAAAGTTGTGACAATTTGATGTGGCGAACAGCTCCAAAGTTAACAAAGAGCAGCAGACAAATGTGGCAATTGCCGCATATGGCATCCAATCGTAAATAGTAAGGGTCCTAAATTTGAACTCTGAAGAACACCATTTGCTATTTTAAATGACTTGCAGTTAACATCTGCAACTTTAACTATCTGTGACCCATAAGTCTATAATTTTAATTAAGAGCAGAACTTTGAAATGGAAAGAAGCACCAGACCACTATCAATAGAGACCAAGAGATTGGTAGATATACATTTTCGCAGATGTAGCTTTGGCCAAAGCTAGATTTTCATTTAGATACTGGTTTTCATTTAGATACTGGATACTGGTTTAGAAAATTATATATTAAACTATTAGGTTGTATAAGGTTTTTTTTTTCAAGTATGTACTCTGTTTTGAAAGGTTGTGGAGTTTGGGAGAGATCAGAGGTGTAATTACCAGCATTTTATTTTTGTAAAATTGAAGTGATATGTTTTGAAAATAAAGAGAATATGTAGTCATAAGTTTGCAATATATTATAAAATAATTTGTCAAGAAATACATTCAGTTGTTTGCACTATTAAAATCTAATATTATCTGGTTGTATCTGGAAAAGTGAGATGTGAAAGTGTTGAGTCAGTCCAAAACCAAAAACGACACCTGTTTCTTTGTCACAAAATGCTTATATTAATGCCTAATAAGACAGTTTGTTAGCATTTGCTAATGTACTCCAAAAATACTCAACACGCGTAATTCAAAAAGTTACGAATATAATGATATCACACCTAATTTCAAGAATGCGTACTTAAGTGCTAATTGCTCGGTGTGACACGGAACATGTTCACATACTTGATAATAAAAGATAAGGGGGTAGGGGGTTAATGTGTAGACGAACTTGTAAAGGTATAGTTGATTATTTGATTTTTAGGTGTGAAGTGCAAGTAGTCTAGGTTTTTGTTTGTTCACATTAAAGCAGCTATTTATAATAACAATAATTCCATTTTTAGATGAAATCTACGGACAATAAGTACACGGATGCATGCAACACCAAGAGAGGAAGTAATTCGTATACTGGGATCCCCGTCGACGATGGCGACTATGAGAATGCTAAAGCATACGAATCGTCAGTTGTTCATGAAAACATATATTCAGGGGAGGAAAGTGTTAATCAAATATCTTTTCGGGATGCATTACCTCAGGTATTTTGAGAAATTTCTTTTTTTTGAAAGAATATCACTGGATATAGTCACTGTCCTTAGCATATAAAAGTAACTAGAAGTAACTACAACTGTTGGTATTTCACACAAAAATATATCCATTGACCGAAATTCATCTAGACTAAGGCTAAGTTCTAGTAAGACATGTAGTAATGACGTCCACTGAGATTATAGCATATAAGCATAAACTAGATATTAATGGTTTGAATAAAGTACACTAGAATTCTGAATTGAAAGGTATGCAGGTAATTGGTATATTCCTCTAGCAGCTAGAGAAATAGCGGGTTGTAACGACTAGCTGGTGTGCCCAGCAGGAAATACAACACATATGCACGAATTAAGCTGCTACCAGCGACCAACCATACTTCGTTCTGTAAGCATCCTTTGAAAGTAATCCACATGGCTGTCATAGAAGATTCGTCTTACCTAATTTTAGCCTAGTCTAGCCTAAACTAAGGGCTTATCCTCTACTTTATTTCACCAGGGATTAATTACGATTTTTTTTTGAAAATTCTGATATAATCTCATTTTATTATCATTGCGATATAATCTGTACGAAATCTGATAATTTTTCGTCTTCAGATCTTTGCAGCATGCATCGTAAATTTGACTGTGATTCAAGCTGGTATTAATATGGCTTATTCGGCCATACTTCTGCCCCAGTTATCTGACGCTTCCAGTGTGATACAACTAAACAAAAGCGAAGCCTCATGGATTGGTAATGAAACCACATTTTATTGAGAAGTAAATGACTGCAATTTCAATTTCCAGCCAGTTTGGTTACAATATCGCTTCCAATTGGATCTCTTGCCGTAGGGCCATTAATGGACCGGTTCGGGAGAAAACGTATTTTAATCTTTTCATGCCTTCCTTTCTTGATATCCTGGGTACTTATAATGTCAGCTGGAAATGTGTACAATATTTACATAGCTAGAATTGTAGCAGGTATGGCTGGAGGATTGACGACAGTTGCCCTCGTGTATGTTAGTGAAATCACCCATCCTAAATATCGCCCTATGCTTTTAGGGCTTAACAGCGTTTTTGTATCTTTAGGAATATTACTGACATGCTTTTTGGGTAGGATACAGAAAAAATTTAAAATATTTAGAAATGTTGTAAAGGCATCCTTGCAGGCACACTGTTTAGTTGGCGCACAACAGCCTTTATTTTTGGAGGATTAAGTGTTGTAAGCGCACTGATAATACTCCTTGTACCCGAATCTCCGCATTGGGTGATGACATTCCAAAAGAGTGACTTCGAATTAGTAAGGAAGTCTTTGAGGTGGATATATCGGAATAATGAGGTACTATTTTCCAATTTTTGTTCACTATATTTTCTCAACACTTTTTTTTTGTATAGGAATTGTATCATAATCAGCTGAGAACATTAACAATGCCAAAAAAGATTATGGACAGTCAAAAGAACCTTACAGAAGGAACCATTAAAAGTTCTCTCAGTGTGTATAAGCAGAAGACTGTCTACAAACCACTTATAATCCTCTTTATACTATTCACTTTTCAACAGCTATCAGGGGCTTATGTTATTATATTTTATGCTGTAAATTTATTTCTTAAGATTGGAGGTAATTTCGGCGAAGGTATCAATGAGTATGGTGCTCTCCTTTTACTAGGAGCGATTCGATTTGTGATGTCAATCATAGCCTCAGGGTAAGTAACTGAAAATTAATAAAAATTCTTTGGTATTTAGAGTTTTATACATTCTAAACGTATTTCCAATAACAATTACTGACTTAATGGAATTGGTAGCCGTAAAGGAGGAAATTTATTTCCTTTATTTCTTAACAAACGTGGCAATTAGGCCCAATAGAAAATGCTGAATGTAAACTATTTATTATTGTAATATACCATTTCCCACATCAACGTTTACAAAATGAAAAAACGTCCGAGAAGTTGAGGCATACGTCTCCATACTTTCTCCTCTGTGGGCGTGGGTTCGATTCCTGCAATGGTTGCGGCAATTCTACTAAGGTACTTGCGAACCCTTTAGGGTGTTGCACAGCAAAAATGTGTGGCTTACTTACAACATTTGTCAGGTTAAAAATTTCCCAATCTACTCTTCCCTACAACTCGTTCCCGCCTAAGCTGTGCTGTGCGCAACATAGGGTTGTCCTGTGAGCTGAAATAATATCTAAAAAGCAATAATGGGCTAAAGGAAACAGGACCTTTCAAACGGCTATTCCGAGTTCGCGACAGACCCCGGACTACAGGAACAGTGAACTTGGGAGGACGTCTGTTGGATCGTGTGGAGGAAAATGCAAGTAATAGCACTTGGGGAATTGACAGACGGTGTCGATCAGATTACTGTGTGGCGGATTTTAGGAACCTATTCACTTTATCTGTACTGACTTCAAGGAGTACAATCACTGAATCACTTTACGCCACGAGAAAGTTTTTGTGATTGGCTGTTTGAAATATGCGCCACTGACCTCCTCTTTTTGCGTTCGGTGTTCTTTACAGACCTGCTTTACAAAAGCTAACATCATTAAGTGCCATAACAGAAAGTGAAGCATGACTGGCTTTGACAAGATCTATCACCCTGTGTGAGAAATTTGTATCTTAAGCTTAGTAAGACATCTCGTTGAAGATCCTCCACGGTATACTTCATTGGTTTGGCAACACGTGGTATAGCATTGTCATGGAGGAAATTAATTTTGTCAAGTCTCCTGGCTAACCTTGCCGTCTGTAAACCGTGAGTCTTCATCATGAAAAAATGAACGAAATATCAAACATCAAGCAAAGCAAGTCAATTGGAACGATCTTGTTTAATGCTCGTCTCGATCTGACGTGTCAAATTGTTATAACGAGACGAAGACGAAGACGAAGACGAGGACTTGGATTGGAATCGGCCCTAAATTTTTTATTCCAATTTCGCACAGTTTCTGCAACATAGCACTCATTTCTGAAATAATTCTTCAGTATTTCCCAGAGTGTTTCAAACACAAAACAATACATTTCTTACCGTGAAGGTTTGACACTACATATTTGTCAAGAATTCAAGTGCATTAATGTTGACAAAATAATACAGACTTCAAAAAGAGACCAACAGATGCCCCAGCCTATACCATAAACCTTGCAAACTGTGGATAAAATTTAGCTGATGTAATTTGATCTGGCTTAGAGAAGGGATTGCGCTAATTTCTTTCCCAATACCATCAACAAAATACCTAGAGGACTTCGAGGTGAAATTATTCAATGAAAGAAATGAGCACGGTATTAAATATAAATCTTATGGATTTATTAATAAATGAAACCAATAAAGATAAAATTTAGGATGAAAACTGTTATTAGTGAATTTGACTGAAAAATTGTTTGTTTTGATTTGAAAGGGGACGAGTTTAGTATGAAAAAGGCAATTGATCGAAATGAGCGGTGAGTTAGGTATGAAAAAAGTTGACAGTCCTTTAAAAATTGATGTGGTTTTTATGAAATTTGGTGCTTTTAATTTGAATAAAAGTTATTTAGACATGAAAAGAGGATATATATATCTATCACCTTGAAGCTTACTAATATTTTCCGTATTTATTTTGAGTATTAAATCTGTTTTTCTAACTAATGGCTTCACTATGATTTCTTTCCTTTATTTTTCAGGTGCTCGAGGAAATTTGGTAGACGGCCACTGATGTGTATTTCAGGACTTGGAATGACCGTTTGTACATTAGCTGCAGGATTTTACATGTACTACGAACAGGTTTTAAATGAAAAATACATAAAAAATGAGGTGCCTTTACCAGGAAAATCAGACGATCTATTCCTGTTGTTGTGCTTGTTGGGCTATGTATGCTTTAGTGCCTTGGGCTATTTGGTAATACCATGGACACTCATCGGAGAAATACTCCCGACTGAGGTCAAAGGAAAGTTGGGAGGTGTAATGATTGCTGTCGCTTATATGCTAATGTTTGGGACAGTCAAAATATTTCCATTCGCACTGGACTACCTTGGGGTTCAGGGAATATTCTACTTATTTTCAGCGACTAGTCTCTTAGGTGTTTGTTTTATATTCGTATTCCTACCAGAAACTTTTGGTAAAAGCTTTACAGAAATTGAACAGTACTTTAAGAATAGCTAAATAAAAATCTTTTTTTTTAAATATTATTTTGTTTTTTATTTTCAATATTTCGTTTTTATTTACCAGTCGTATTCCTCTAGTGCCACTTTCGAATTTCCACGTTAGATGGTAGACTCGATATACCCAAACTGTTTAACCTTTGCTGTACGATCAATTTCGTTATCTTTTCCTCACATACAAGAACATCTTGAAGGGGTAACTCCCTTAATTGTGCAGCAATAAATTTTCCAAATAGATCAAATTGCTCATCAGAAATGGGGCTGGCAAGTTGTACTAGTTTTTCGACAGCATCAGACAAATCCACTTTTTTCCTTTTCCTATGTTTTTTATTTTGTGTTCTTTCTGGGTACAGTTCACTTGACTGATCAACGTTGTTTGATTGTTCCATCTTCACATTATTTGTGATTCCAACGTTATTAAAATGATTACTTTTGATGCAGTAGCTATTTTCTACTGAGTGCATTAAAGATGGTGAAGAAAGACTTTGTGGTGTGTTAACCTTAAAAAGATTATTGAAACACGCCAGTTTTAATGAAAACGTGGAAAATATTTAAGTAAAATATGTAAGATAAAAAAAAGCTAAATATTTTGTCCTTACAGTACAAATGTTTTTCAAAATCTAACTGAAACTTAACTCTTAGGAATCATTTATCTTAACTATAGTAAGTAAATTTCTGTTTTTATTTTTATAATTTAGGCATATAAAATTGTGTAGCCATTAGCATTCTGCGACTTAAAATAGGATCTCTCGGTAGTACAGTGATAAGTGAAAGTTTCGAACGCAAAGAATATAAAAGTACTTTTTACGAAAGTCTTTAAGCAATATTTTTCTATTTCAAATGAAGTACGTTAAAAATTGTATCCACTCTCACTGTTATCTGGAATGATGGAATCGGTTGTTCGTATCAGTCGTAGGTGAAATTCTTGCGTGATATCCCGAATAATATTCACATGAGCTCAATGACTACGATTCTGTGGTCCAGGATGGGTTGAGGATATGATGTAGACATGGCGTTCAGGATTTGTTCGCTAGTTCGTTAAACAATTTCACTGAATTGAATTTACAGCGAAAAGTAAAATTGAAGTTATATGTATTTCGATCACTATAAAAAGTAATCACTTTTTATAAAATTTCAACCTGGGATAATTCGATAGACGAGGATTCACAATAAATAGCTAAACAGTGTCGAACCCCTATTTTTTCAATCGAATGCATTTATCAATTATTGCAACTAATGATCACTAAGATGTTAAGAACATTCCATTCAAAGGTACTTAAAAACTACAGAAACCCCGAAGCCACTTACCTTCTCTTTCCAGCTAATAACATTCTTTAGAAAACTATCGGCGACTTCAAACCAAATTATTTTGGATTTATATGCCTTTCCGCATTTTATGTTTCTTAAGATTTTCTGGTGTTCATTCCAGTAAGTGCTCCTAATTATTCTTAATTTTCTTCTCACAGTAGCTGTGTCGACGTTGTTATTGCCAAAACTTTGCGCAATTGATTGCAATGCAGAATGTCGTACTGCTCTATTTTTATAGTGTATGCAGTTTATATCCCACAAACAGGAATGTTTTTTATATTCCAACACCAATCTTAGTGTCTGGTCACAAGTCCACTTTTTTCTGGTTGTCTCCATGAAAGTAAAGATATAAAATTTCTGTCCCAAACTCAAAATACTTCAAATATCACTAAATTGCTGTTCACCATGTCTATCACTGACTTCGGCCAACTTCCTGGCGTGGGTCCACTCTAGTGATGGTTTGCTATATCTTATCATCGCGCGATATTTGTGCACATATATGTATCTGGATAATGACGATTGCATTCCGTCAGCTTTACTCATTTCGCGTGTTATATCTCTAGAAGCCTAAAACAATGGTCAGCGGAAATGAATATATATCCTACAACTCATGTTGGAAAAATTATCGGAGCCACATCTGTTAGTGGTAGCAAAGATTAACGCAGAATGGGTTTTATTCATTTTCCAAATTAATTTGATTTGATTGAAATGACTCCCAAGTTCCATACAACTTTGTCATATTCATAAATGGAAAGAAAATTTTCTGAAAATATTATTCCAATAATGCAGCTATGCTTTAAATAGTCACAGAGGCTAAAGAGATTCGTTTATGTTCAGTTCACTTTTTTTACTATCATCTCTTTGTAAAATAGGTGGAAATTAAGATACCAACCACATAATGACTATTTGGAGGCATGGTGGGTAAAGCCCTTATCTTCAGTTCTCCACGTGGACGCCGACTCATAATAACTTCCTAGCCAAGTTGGAATTTCAATTGTCAATTGTGTGTTGTGATTAGATACTTAACTTCCAGCATTGCTAAACCGTGTGAGGATTGTAGGCTAAAAATATTTTCAAAATAAAATTAAAGCTGAAGATTGAGTGATCGAGTTAGATACTTTAATGTGGCTCTACTTCCTAAAACATGTAAAGGTTTTCGCGTTTAGGTCACCTAATCCGGTCAACATACATTGAAATCTCTAGCTCAAAAGTGGCAAAACTTGTCTTATACTTTCCCAGTCATGTTCAAACTTTAAATAAAAATAAAACAGATCGACAATCAAAATAAGTAGAAATACTGCACCCTAAAATTAAGTTTCTAAATTGAAAGATATGATAATAATTTCGCAGTATAGAATTCCATCTGTGTTCAATACAGTTCTAAGAACGATTAAGTATTTAGATTTCAATAGGTTAAATTTGAGTTTATTATGGAGGGATTACACACGAACAGCTATCGAATCCTCATTAGCCTGGCAGATGCAATTGCACATCATTAGCGTTAAGATACAGATTGGAATACTTAATTTGAGAAAAAATGTCATTAGTGAATACTGAATATTGAAAAGAGTAGAGGCCCAAAGATAGATTCCTGCGGCACACCAGGGCCACTGGGATCCATTTAAGTATACACCTTTAGGCCACTATTTCTCCCTTTGCAAAAGTATTACAAATTTATATACTTAGAATATTGTAATATGTATCAGGTTGGTTTTATGTACACTCCTAACGTATTCATTACATCTCAATGTCGTAGGTGGTCGTCTCATTACGTAGCCTAGTTCGTCGGGTCTGGTGAATAACGTAATTCAATACTTGCAAATCCATTCAATCCCATGCTTGTGTTGTTTGTAAAATCCTTTATAAAACTAGTCTTTTACGATCAATTGAAAAAATGTGACTAATATATTGTAACGGGAAACATGCTACTCTTACACCATGCCTTTTACTATTTTTTCTGAAAAATAACTACTTAGACCTGTTCGATCTTCGATTAATGTTGACCATGCCCAAGAAGCGTCTCAGTTCCTTGACTGTTTTAGGTCGCTTGAAGTTGAAAATGACATCAACTGTCCCGGTATTATCAATACGTCTGCTCCCGTACCAACTAAAAAATGCCATCTATAAGTTTTGCCGTAAACAATGAGACGATTGGGAAAACAGCTCCACTTGCTCGTCGTCAAAGGGATAGGGCAGGGTAGTTCAGTTCCTTAATGCCCGAAATTGCGATGACTCATATTTAGATATGCCAGACCACTTCTTCTATCTCAAAGCATTCATACAGAAACAGTTCTTGTGTGAGCGCAAAATCGCAGTTCATGGCTCGGAAGTTTTGATAGTTTGTGAAGAGTTGGATTAATATGAGTTTTAGCATTGACGCCGCACTGCAGATTTTCTCTTCTGTGGGCGCGCGTTCGATCCCTGTAGAGGGCACGGCACGGTGATTTATTTGGGAAGCAGTGGCTGAGGCAATTTTATTAACGAGCTGGCAGCAAAGCCACTGGGATGTTGCATAGTAAAATTTCATGCCAAAGAACTATGGATTAAGTTGCAATATTTGTCAGTATTTCCCAACCTCATCTTCCCCAAAATTTACTTTCCCCTAAGTTTTCCTGTGTATACCGTAGTATTGTTCCTGAGCTTAGGATTTGTCAGTATTTCCCAACCTCATCTTCCCCAAAATTTACTTTCCCCTAAGTTGTCCTGTGTATACCGTAGGATTTTTCCTGAGTTTAGGCAATACCTTAAAAAAGGACTACGCGGGAAGTTTCACCCGGAATAAAATACAGTGGTATTAAAAGATATACTATTTTTTAAAGAATACGTACATAGGTAAAAAAAGCCAGATATTTAGCTTTGCATAGCCTTCGATTTTGAATTCTGTTTTAATCTTACCGAAAAGTTCACTGTCAGCACTCATAAAATCCAATCATATGAAAACCAAGCTAGACGCAATTTAAATGTTAGGGAAATGATTATGGAATTGTATCCGTTTGCGATCGTCTTAATTTGTAGTAACATTAGCATTAAATAATTGAAGATTGCACCGGACCATTGGGAATTGGAACCTAGTCGAAAGAAGACAGTCAGAACGATCGATAGAGAAGTAGGCAACATTATAAAATTAGCTGAATTTTATTAAAAGTATCGCGGGAATTGCTGCCCAAAGCCCAAAAATTCCATGCAAGGAATGAAAAGAAAAGATAAATTTAAATCCACTATAGATGTCGTAGATGTACAAAACTGAGACCTATGAGGGTCAGCTCATAATAAGGCAATAATAGGAAGGATGAAGAAATATAGCGGGAGGAGCTAAATGTGGCGGCGGTTGACTCACAGAGTAGACCTGACATAGTGCAAGTAGTTCAGATCAACTTTACAGTACAGAATCCTGAATGTAAAACTTATAGCGATTGCCCACGAACGATATTCTTATTTATAGCGATAAATTTGAAAAACACCCCAAAAAATTCACATCATTTATTGAATTTTCTTTTATTTGAAAATGGCCCCAAAAGTTTTTGTTTTTGAAAATTTGAGATTTGATTCGATATAATAAGTGTTTTGGATTTTTTGCGTAATCGATAACATAACCAAATTTGAATGTAATTTTTTGCAGTTTTGATACTTTTTTGTTGTAAGAAAAACCATTGCGTGGTATTGAATGACTCAAACCCATCATCGTCGACGTTTTTCTTCCCCTGCCTTTCCCTAACAGTCAGCGTGTTTGCACGGGTGCTTGCGGTTCTTTCGAAGCATTATATTATTAGTTCGTTTCACTGTGTCTACTACTTCTAGAAGAAAAATTCGTATCGATATAACATGTTTGGCTCGAAATTGTGGTTTGCCGGTTATTGGGACTTGTACTTACAACTAATTTACAAAAATCGCCGAACAATGCTTTTAATTTAGCGCCCAGAAATTACAAACTCTATTAGAAGTCTTATTTTTGAGAGGGCCCCATAAAGTGCTCCGTTTACAAAAGGATCCTAGTTGAGCGAGGCGATTGGAGCCTTACACGGGCTCTACTCATAGCCCTCTTTATAAAAAAAACCCCCTAATTCAATCAATATTTGATTTTGAGTAACATTTTGATTTTGATCATAAGAAGAATAAACAAAAATAAATAAAAGTAAATTTAAATCAATTCTTCACTTGATAGAGTTTTCCACAATTATATAAAAGCAATTAGACCTCTACTGAAAGCAACAGTGACCTCTAATGTATTTTTTCTGTACTTCATTTATGCATTGTCTTCATCAGTTCACAGGTGTGTAATTGACTCTACTCAATGATCTAAACGTTTGTCTGATAGATCAAAATCAAACGGAAGAGTCGGTCATTTTATGAACTAGAACCAAGCAGTTCCAAGATAACATCAAGCCAAAAACTTATAAATACTCTCAACAAAAGCTAAAATCTTAAATTCATTGTTCGACCGGGGAGTGAATAAGTGGTGGCTTCTTGATCTGAAAGAAATTCACCAGCTCCGCAAAATGACTAAGCGATTGGTTAGTGTAATTCTAATCTATTTCGGATTTAATTTTGTGCGCTCGGATTCAAGTGTTGAAAATAAGTGCGAAACTCCATCAATAACAACTGCAAGTGGGAGTTTAGTTAGTAGAAATGGTGAGATAATTTTT
>QYTT01077763.1:0-10001 GCA_006980735.1 Dasypogon diadema | reverse complement strand
AAAACATTTTAAATTTCCAAAAGGTCACGAGATTTTTATCATCATACAAACCAGGGATCTCATAAATTTCGTAAAGCAGAATTCCTTCAGCGCAGTTACTAGATTTAATTATCCTTGACGCTACATAATGGCCTGGAAGAGTTCGTTGCACTCCCTTGTGGCTCAACTTTTGCTGTGTTAAGTGTGTACATAGAATGAAATCACCAACAGCATTCCTAGTACACAGGAAAGAGAAAATTTAATATAATGGCAGCTTTTCGAGGAATTTTCATATTCGCATCCCTGCAATATCCCTCATAATTTCTCGCTTTATATGCGTCTCTGTGCTAATACCACTTTCCTATCTGTCTAGTCTTGCTGCTGTTATCCATTCGAATTACCACCGTAATTAAATTTCGACCTACTTCTAAGCTCTATGTCGTTTCACACTTCCGCAATCATATAGAATTGCACAATTAAGATAATCTTGGGTGGTTGGGTGTTGAAGTCATCTATATTGAACTTCTGACCATTTTATACGAACAGGTGTTTGGAGAATCCAGACCGATAAGCAGGTAACGATAAAATAATTATTGTTTCTTGGTATCGTGACAATGTTGCAAACACTTTAATTGTAAAAACTCGTGATAAATTGAATTAACACTTTGATAACGATATATGTAATCAGATTAAATCTAATTTAAGCTAATATTAAGTGTACTTTCATCCGCTTTTGTCAATTTAATTTAATAATTGTCCCAAATTCTTACAAGCTCTATACAATACACTATACGCACAAATACACTATAAAAGCAAAAATTTCGCAACAATACGGGCCCTTAAATAGCCTAATGTTCGGGAAAACACTTCTCACAATAATATAAAGTGGACATTTCTCTGGCATTTATGATTTATGAAAATACTGGTGTTTCAGAAGCATTGGGTTTAAGCAGGTATAAGAGTTTTTAAAATGGTTTGTTTCCGAATACAACTACATACAACGATTACCAAAAGTATATTAATTGGTCAAAATTTAAAAAAATGGTTTTCAACAAAATATCAGCAGTTATTACAAAGTAGTTTGTTTCTTAACAAATGAACAAATGTTGCAACTGAAAATTATTCTCTTTATACAATTCTATTCAACTCAGTTGATAATTAAAAATTCTGAATACATTTGAAAACTTTTCACAACGAAGAATTGAATGCGAATGTTTCATTCCGTCAAATGTATAATGAACAAAACTGCGTTTCCATTTGCTAAGTTTTGCTATTTTGAGGTCCAGCGTTTTTTTCTTACTAAATGTCATTCGTGGTCTGCATCTAGTGTTAGAATTCCTTATCCTTTTGCTCTTTTTACGATACGCCTTTTACAATTGCTCCTGTTTTGACTGTTTTTGCTCCTTTTACAAACCGTGCTGCTCGTTTTATAAACCGTGCCTTAGTGCTGCTCCTTTTACGATACGCCTTTTACAATTGCTCCTGTTTTGACTGTTTTTGCTCCTTTTACAAACCGTGCTGCTCCTTTTACAAACCGTGCCTTAGTGCCTTATCATCTGAACAAGAAGAAGATGCTTTGTGCGCTTCTTAACATGTTGCGCAAAATAATCAGTTAATTTCACTGAGATGAATGTGTCGAGGGGATATTCCATACAAGTTGGCTTGAAGAAAATGGCACAAATTATTAAAGACTACGTATTCATTTCTGTCGATCTCTAAAGTCAAACTAAACTGTAATCGAATTCTAGATATTGTTCAATGTTAAGTGAATCCGAGTATCTACGAGTGTATTTATTTTAAAAAAAGGAAATGTTCTAATTTCTAAATAATAAAGATCTGCAAACTGAATCATATTTTACATTTTTGGCGCCTGCTTCTGCATCAGTTTGGTACAATGCAGTGACATGCAGAGATCTAACTATATAACTTAGTTACTAAAACATGATAGGATGTAACGACAAATGGAGTAAGCCGCTCAGTAATAAGTAAGTAAGGTAAAGTCGTCCTGAAACCTGTATGTGAGTGGAGTGTTTTTCACTGCATCCAGATTGTTGGGAGAATACCATCGGAAACGCTGTCTACGGCCAGTTCCCTCATTTGGTTGAGAAGCTATGTTGACCTTCTTCCATCCAAGGAAGTCAAAAGCCTTTGGATCGATATGACCAGTGCCACTATTCCGGACACAATTTCTTTAAGACGCCATATCTCAGTGCCGAGTGGGTATGGCAGATGAAATCTCTCCTCCCTTTCAAAAGATTTCTTCTTAGAATTACCCAAGCAATCACATACAACATAAATTTGTTTGTACAAATGTGAGCACCTGTGACAAGCACGGGGGGGCCCCAAAAATCGCGGTATTCGGAAAAACTATTCAAATAACCAAAATAACCGCGGAAGCCTAAACTACAAAAAAATATATTGGAAAACTTCCCGTAAAAAGTGGAAGTTTAGCAAGTAAGTAGCCAAATTCGTACACGACCTAAGTCCTTTATTGAATGGTTTACTGCTTACTAATGTAATGTGGAAAGCTTCCTAATCAAACTAAAGTACCGTTATCTTTTACTGTACTGCAAATTCCTCAAACAAACGGCAATATTCCTGGTTATACTGCATATACCTATCCCATATACTGTGAAAATGACAAAATTTCAACATAATTTTCCAAAAATCTTTTTCCGTCAAATTAAACTAAAACATAACTATATAATTAAAACCATTTCTACTTAATCGTATTAACAGCCCACCGATCTGATAAATGGACTGCCAGTTATCCTGGGCACAAGTATATTCTGTGTCTAGGATAAATTAAGTTTTTCCCACTTTTTCCCAGTTCTAATACAAAACAGCAACAGGTTAAACTGTCAAACTAAAATGTCAATTTGACAGCCGTTTTTGTCTGGTTGGATTTTTTCGGGTTCATTTCTTATTTAATTTGATTTTATTAGTTTAACGTAATTATTTATTTTTCTTTGGAACTTTAATGAGAAGCAAATTTAAAGAATGCACCAACATGGGCACGTAAACGATGTTTTTAGCATCGACATAGATAAAATTGAAGTGGCCCCAGCCGAGTCTTCTGGCAGTGATTTAAATTCTACTGGAAGCCAAAGCATTCTTACAGATGTCCACACAAATTACCGGTATACAACACCTGATTCTCCAGATGGGAACCGTGTCGGGACACCTAGTAATATGGTAAAAACCCTTCATGATTGTTAGCATAAACTAAACTACATTTGCAGATGCGTAGGTGGTCCCAGAATGTGTCGAGGCTGGGAAAAGGAAAGAAATCAATTCGAAACAAAGCCTTATATTCATTGCCATCTCAAAAAGGTTAAAAGAAGAGCTATAATTTCATAGAATTGAAATCATTTCATTTGCAGTATTCGCAATGAACGGACAGCTTTTGGGTTCAACTGATGAGGTTGACCAGTTGGCGAGTGAGATAGAACAGCAGGAATACTTAATGCAAAACAGTGCTTGTGGAGAACATTTAAGAATGTAGTCAACTGCACCCCCATTAAATCACAATTTATTATGAAAAGTTATTTCAGGGATACATTACGAGCCCTTCCACATTCTCTAACAGTCAAAAAACGAATCAAGCAAAGGCTCTCACTATCAATTACACAGCACCGAGTAAGAGACGCCTCGGGGCTAATCAAAAACCTAAAATACGATGTGGTCTCTTTCTTTTCGTACTTGATTAGCCTTATTAGAAACACGGTTAATAGCATTGAGCTGTGGTATGAATCCATGAAGGAGATCGAGGGGCATTTTGGAAGCAGTGTTGGTGCTTATTTTAAGTTTTTACGGTGGCTTTTTAGTTTGAATTTACTTTTACTCATTTTTACATTTTGTTTTGTAATATTACCGCAAATAATTTACGATAATCTGTCGAAACTGGCTATGCGCACCAGTAAAACTAGTAATTACCTACCTGAAAATAGTACTGATGTTAGTTTCATAGACATTTGGACCGGGGAGGTAATTGTAGTAGAAATGGCGCTGGCCTGAATAAATGAATTTCATTGTACAGGGATACTTGAGGCGGTCACTTCTCTTTTACGGCTCCTACACAAACATGACATTCACTATCGGAACATCTCAGAATTACAGTCTTCCACAGGCATATTTTGTAACAATGATGTGCCTTTATGTTGTGACTTTTATGATCGTGTCCAGCAGGTGTGTATAAATTTTAATGCAAGCTATCTAAAATTGTGTGGTAAAATTTTATATAGTATGGCTCGATCGTATCGCACGAGCTTTATTGAAACTTCTGGAGGTGTCCGGAGTATGTGTGCACACAAAATATTTTGCTCTTGGGACTTCGGCATATCAAATGCGAAGGCTGCTCAACTTAAGCAAGCTAGTATCTATCACGAGCTGATTGGAATTCTTAATGAATTTCGTGGCTCTAAGCCAAAACTGTCAAAAATTTGGCACCTGTGGACGTTCTGTTCGCAATTGACTGCTCATCTTTTGGTTGGAGCTATGCTCGCCGGTCTAGGCACGGCAATGTGGATTCTCTTGCAGGCAATTATAGAATAATTGAATTATTTGCAGTTACTAGCAAAAATATTCTGTTTAGAACTTCGGCGAGGGAAGAGAAGCATCATCTCTGGAGACATTATACCTGCCTGTATCTGTGAACATCACAATTTTAATTTTTCAGATATTTTTCTCTTGGATTGCTAGGTGAGTTAAAATTTATAACTCTTTCACATAGTTACACTCTACACCCCATTTTTCAGGATCGAAGATTACAAATCTCCACAAAGAACTTTACATATAACTCTGCTGCGTAACTTTATGCTTGAAGTTGTGATAGTAGGGGTCCTTATTGGTTTTTGGTTAACAAAAGAACACACCGAGGTAAGTTCATTTTATTTTAAAGATCATGACTAAAACAACGTCGACTAGTGCTGGGAAAACTCCATTGGACAAGAAATATATCGTCTTATCCTCATTGATTTCTTCATATCTGTTATATCATCATCACTTTTTCAACTGTTACAAGTGCATATTGTGCTGTAAGTGAGTGTCACACATTTCGAATTACGCCTTTAATCTGGTTTTGATTTGTAGAAAATTTTGGCCATCTGTTGGAAAGCCTGAATTCGATATATCCAGAAAGAGCCTCGGACTAGTGTTTAATCAAACGCTTCTCTGGGTTGGATTGATGTTTTCGCCACTGTTGGCTGTTGTTGTCGTTATTAAGATGATTTTGACATTTTACATAAAAAAGTTTACTCTAATATACTTGTGCAAAGCTCCGAGTCAGATGTGGAGATCGGCGCAGACTCAAACGCTTTATCTCGTCATGACATTTTTATCCCTTCTCGGAGTGGTAGTAGCTATGGGATACATTATGACACAGTACTACATATAACACCAATCCTGTAATAAATTTCAATGAAATATTTTTTTCAGGGTCCCAGTAAGCCAAAAATGTGGACCATTCCGTGGACATGACTTAATGTTTCAAGTTTTCGTTGAAGGAGTATTAGAACTTAAGTCCAATCACTGGATATGGAAAGTGATTATTGCAGTTGCACGGCCAGCGGTTGTAGGAGGTGTCTTGTTAACGATGGCCGTAGTTGTTTATTACTTAAGATCAAAGTCTCGTGCTAGACAAGCTATGGTTAAGTTACTTAAGGATATGCTATACTTGGAGGCGAGGGATAAAGAGTTCCTTCTTATGCATCTCGCTCGTATCGCTCACAACAAAGACTGGATCTTCGACGACGACAATATAAAGGAAGGTAACTCAGGTAGAGATAATTTCGCTGAACAAAGCTCAACGTGGAAATATCAGAGTGGAAATTTACAAGATGATAATGGAGTACGATGCAGACATGTTTGAAGACTTCAAATCTTCCACGTTTAAAATCGCAGTATTTATCGAAAGACTTCCTTATTTACAATATTTATTAAATATATTTTTAATGAAAATCAATTTTTATATTATCACCAAACGGATTACATACGCCGACGATAAACGATTCGTCAATCCGGTGAATATTTAAACTTTCATAACTTGAACATCTTAGGGGTTCAGGTATCCCAAAAACTTTATGGAGAGTGGTTAATTATTCTTGTCCATTACAAAATAGAAGTCGTGCAAACAGATTGACTGATACAAGTAAATTTTATAACATTTCCTTGAAGGCGGTGGAATGGAGACTGCGAAAATCTTTTATCATCTCGACCATTTATGAATCTTTTGTGTTTAATCCCCTTTAAAAGACCCATTCAATATTGAGGCTTTTAATATAATCTATGATTCTTTTGTGCACTAAATTCGAAACATCGTTAGGCGAAATTAACACCATATCAAGAAAGTTCTTACGTTGATGGAACAATGCTTTGTAGCTGGGACTAAAAATTCCTTTGGTATTAATCCCTCAGTGTGATGACCGCAAAGACCTCTTGGAATTCGTCAAGGATTTTCATGTGGCCATTTCTGCAGATAGTTTGCAGTATTGGGAGCCTTTTCGCACTGAATGCTGCCTCCGTTTTTACATGAAGATTGTATGGTTCTAAATGGTTTGACCAGCAATATTGTCAATAATGTGAAATAAAATCCAAATATATTACAAATAACAGCCTGAAATTTTGGATATATTTGAGACGTTCGTATTTATGTGAAACTTTCAGCTTTATTTCATTATTATTTTCTGATGTTATTCCCCCTGCACATTTTAGTTACACTAAAACATCCGTTGTAACTATTTAAAGGAATAATAAAAATAAAATTGCCCGCCTTTAATCTTATTTCTATTAAATAAAAATGCGTCAAATAAATTGTAAGAATCCGATATCCTAAAGAAATTGGTTACAACTTCATCGATTTGATTTCTGTTTTTAAAGTATAATGAATTATTTCGATTAATAAATATTACAGCATTTTTTTCCCTTGCCAATCTGGCAGTACCAATCAAATCTTCGTTTTTTCCAAGAAATTTTAAAATTGTAAGGTTTAGAATAGGCATTTGACAGGTTTAGGCAGGTTGTCAGTCTTTGTGTGCGTGAGAAATGTTACAATTGTAAGGTTTAAATAAGGAGGCATTGTCATTGTAAGGTTTAAAGAGGAGGCATTGTAAATGACAGGTTTAATCGAAATGTGCGCTTTCACAAGTGGAAGCGAAGTGTCGGCTGAATTCAATATTTCTAGCGGATTTTCGCGAAAAATTTCTGGAAGTAACACGCAAATTGAGTTATTCTTGCCGTAGAAGTGTGAATTAATAACGAATTACTTTGTTAAATCACAGTTTGTGTGCAAATTGTTTAAGAACTTCTGGGGGATATTTTGAATTGTGATAAGTTGTAAGTTGTGAAAATGAATTCCAAGGAGGATTATATGTCACGGAACTTTGCATTCGATGTTGACATGGAGATGGACTTTACTGACCTCAACTCCAATACGGGTAAGTTTTTCTCAATTGTATCATTCTGGTGCTCTAGAAATAAAACACTTCACAATGAGATCACTTCTAATTTTTTTCATTTAATCCTTTTATTTTCTCTTTTTGCTGTTTTTAAGAGGTGTCGGTGTATCGACCGTAAAAGGAATTCAGTTTGTCGGCATTCCAGGCATGCCTTGCGCCGCGGCTCGCATTGGCACATTTTCCTAATGGAGGCATAATTTACGACGTCTGGCACTATCATGTGGGAACTGGGAAGGGGGCTAAGTAGCGGATTATCCGCAACAAGCAACCTAATTTTATGCACAATCTGTTTTGTTTGCACGGGCATATCCACCTTGACACACATACGTAGCAAATTAATGCACTCAATCAGATGGCCCCAGGTGCTGATAAATTTTATGCATGGGTGACCAAAACAATCTGAACAATATTGTAAAGCCTTTTTCACAGCCACAACAAATTCTTGGCATGAAGCAAAGTCTTTCTGATATGCAGCCTCAATTATTTGTTTACGCTCTGATGTTCTCCATAAACTCTAATGGACACTTGGCCAGAGCGCCGATAGTAATACATGCACGGACGAACTTCAGAAATTAATCGATTCTTTTGATACGAGTTGAGTGCTGGTGCTGACTTGGAGAACCAAGTATAAGAAGTTTGCAGTTGTTTTGTTTTTACCAATCAAGCATAGAATAGCTGGCTACCAAGAATCAACCCATTTTCCGCGAGGGACTTCTATACGAACAAATTAAATGCAACTACTATGAAAACTAGACTCTTGGTGTAACATTATGAGGTCAATGCGGCAATTTGTAATTCTGAACTTCAAAGCATATAAATACAAGAATATTATGTGTAAAGTTTAATACCACAATACGATTCTATTCCTGACCGAAATGTATTTCAAATGAGTGCAAGCCTACATGTTATCAGTAAAAATCAAAGTAATTTTCTTTTAAAAGAGAAATTTGCAAAAGGAACTTCCGTATTCGCAGGAAGTCATCTAGGAATAGAATTATTAAGTGATATTGTAATGTTTTAATTCGTAGTTTATGGCTGCATTTAGAGGTCTTGAGCTATTTTATGTAATTGAAGACCTTGAATTGCAACAAAGTGATGAGTTCAAGTTTGCCGAAACTGAGATGTTGGTACAACAAAGATTTAAATTGGAATTACAGGCGAAGGAGACGTATCCCCTTTAGCCTTTTGGAACAGAAATAAATTTTCTAAACATATCCAACTTTTGCACCAAACACGTGATAACCCCACCAATTATCACTGTCCTTGTGCATCAATCATTGTTGAGAATACATTATTGTTTTTTCTTTCTTTCTCTCTTCATAATGATAGAAATTCATTTTTAGGGTTCCGTAGTCAACAAGGAACCCTTATAGTTTCGCCATGTCGGTCCGTCTGTCCTCGGCTTAGCTCACAGAATCTTAGTACTAGAAAGCTGTAATTTGGCATGGGTATACATATTAATCACACCGATAAAGTGGTAAAATAAAATCTTGAAAAAAAACTTTTTTTTTGGGTACCGCCCCTAAACGTAAAGTGGGGATGAATATTTTTTCTCGTCTATCCCATGGTGTGGGGTGTCATTGGATAGGTCGTTCAAAAATATTGCGGGTATATGAAAACCATTTTTCAATTCAGGCATCCGTTTACGAAATATTAAGCTTTAAAGTCCAATTCGCAAATAAACTGCGCACTTTGCCGCCGACATGGGGGTTTTTTCACATGAAAACAGAAATCAGCACAAAAAATTGTGTGACTTTACCCAGCCAACTCTCAACATGTTTCCAACAAGAGTCTTGGTTTTCGATTAAGGTTTCCACTAATAAAAATTGATGCCGGCATGTTCCCCAACTTAAACGAGCCTTAAGAAATAGACCAAATTTTAGCTTTCCCTTTTTTCTTATCGATTTTCACCCTCTAGATGGATCATTCGATGATTCAAATATATGTACCGTATGTTGATATCTTCTGATGAAAACAGTAATATCGAATCGGACGAAGATGGTTATGATGATATTGAATACGAAAAGGATCTTGATAGTGACAGTGAATTGGAAGAGGATCTTTATAATGATGTTGAATTAGAAGAGGAAGACCAAATAAAATGGATAAATGTAATACGGAGGAAAATATGAGAAAACCATTTGAGTTTTCTGTAAAGTTTGGTCAAAAATGTGATGTACCTACACAATCAACACAAAAATGTTTATTTTATTTCGATAAATTTCTCGCGGAATAGACTAATTTGGAAATGCTTCACTGAAATAACGATCATGGACGAGAAACGGGTAAGCAACTAACAATATAGAAATGAGATGTTTTATCGCAATATCGCTGCAAGCGTAAGGTATTATCAGAGAGTCAGAACTTCAACTATTTTTTTCCAAAAGAGAAAGTGTATGCCCTGCTTTCTTCAGTAAAGAGATTTTAAGATTTTTGTTACTTTGTAAATTTCTTCATTTTGAAAATAACCAAAACATTATTTCAAATAGTAAAATTTCTAGAATTAAAATTGTTTTCGAAAATATTCAACTTAAATGCAAAAGCTTTTATAGGGAACCCCACATTATA
>QYTT01077762.1:0-15507 GCA_006980735.1 Dasypogon diadema | reverse complement strand
ATGTCTCATTTTCTCTATTATATTAACCATTTATTGCATAGTATGAATCTGTTCAAGATTTCAGTTTTGCAGTGACTTTTAAGGGCTAAACAGAAGAGACAGAGAAATGTCCATTTCTGCATGGTAAAATATTTTGCATGTATCATTTTAATTCTTGCTTGCATGAGAGGATTAGGCCTACAGGGGACACCTCCAAAAAAACGCGCCTCTTGCCTTGCCTCTAGGGTGGTGTGGAAAAAGGTTTGAAATTTAAGGTGCAAATTGAGGGAACATATAAAAACGTTATGCCACTCATATTCAATTTGTGCAATTGCACAGGGGTCTCCTAGTAAAAATAAATGACTAAATTAACAAAAATATAAATTGACGCTAAATTTAGAGAAACTGAATGAAATTAAACTCTATCTCTACCTAACGGTGCACAAAATAATATATAACCAAAATAATTACTAAATACAAAAGAAATGGTAAATAAATAAGAAAACGTGAAAAAAATAAATAACAAATAAAAATAATTAGAAAGAAAATAAACAAGAAACATATATCCCCCACAGCACAGCCTTGAAAATACCGAGACGGGCAATTTTATATAATAGATAATGATTTTATATCTAGATAATCTCGTCTAAAAAACCTAAGAACCAAACATTACAGTATGCATTCAAAGAACAACCCACAATACAATTTACAAACGGAAATATATAATCAAATCGCGGCAACCCAAACAGACCTAAAGGAGTCGCGTTAAAAGCTACAGAATAAAGGCATGGAAAAATATAAGACTCAAAAATAGACAAGCGCCAAAAGAATTAAAAGAGACGAAATAGAAGCAGAAAGCCATAAGAGCCTGAGACTAAAATAAAGTTGGCTTATATGACTGCAACAAGTCATTTTGGAACTTAAATACACTACCAAATTTATAACATGATCGACATATTCTAAAGTCCTGTGCCCAGAGTAGAGAAAAGTATTTCTTAGAACTTCGGTGGATAGCAGAAATAATAATACGAAGCTGCATTTAAATATGAATTCATTCGCACTCCATTCGCACATTCGGTGGTGTGAAGTAAAAGAAATATTATAAATAAAATCATAGAGATAGAACAAGTAGGGAGGGCATGCTTATTTGAAAAATTGCACAAATTTTTAAATAACCTTCAAAGTACGTCATAAACTTCCCAAACATTTCTCGGTTCATCCCACTGCAATTTTTGTTTAACGAAATTGTATGTGTGACTAAAAAGTTTTATTAATTTATTTTTGTAAATATGTGTACTTAAAATTGAAAATTTCTTCTTCTTTAAAAACCTCGAATGAATTGTTTAAATAACCCGTCTAAAAACGTCGAAAAAAGACGAAAGTATGTTTGGCATATATTTGCCTATTTTCTGTATGTCACTCTGTGCCAATATCATTCAATTGGCCAATTTGTCCCACTATGATAAAGAAATATGATTGAATGAAATTAAATCCAAAACATTCTTTGGAGGGTGTGGGAGTTGAAACATTTCCTTTTTTAAATATGTATATAAATTTTTAGATTTACTCAACAACATCCAGAATTCGAGTACAGTTCAATTTGACTTTAAATATCGAAAGAGATGAATATACGTCTGTATGGTTGAAAATCTGGCAACAAATGTCAAACCAAGAATTTTCTTTGGTGGTAGGGATTTTAAGCATACGCTTTTCTGACTGTTTCCAGCAGCATTTTGCATGCCTTACGACCTCATTCGATATATTGTCCCTGTTATCACTTTTTGCTCATTTAAATGCTTCTTGTTATTGCTATTTCATTATTCTAGATACAATTTAAATATAATTATTTCCCTACCTCTCAGAAAATAACCAAAACACATCACAAAACCTCGTTTATATCAGCTGATAGCTGCCATTTTTCTGCCAGATTCCACTCATCCTAAAAAGCAAGATCAGAAAACTTGCAAATCTGGCAGGAGGGGAAACTGATAGCTTCTGCCAGAAAATTTCAAACATACGAATTTTGGACTAAAACTGAGATTTTTCAAACGTACAGACCCCTTATATCAACTTCAGAAATTTGTGCCATTTCCTCTAAGACAACTTGTATGGGACACCCCCCCCATATATTCATCTCAGTGAATAAAATATGGCTGCTCAGCAAGTGAAAAAAAGAAAGTGGTGCTGCAACCACTTCCAAAAAAAAAATGAAAGTTTTTATGTGTGCTTAATGGAGGAGTTAACAAGAGAAGATTGCGCTGCATATCTGTCATCAGAAGAATAGTTTCACTTCTGGATGATTGATGAATTGCTCCACTTCTGGAGTGAAACTATTCCTTCATTTCAGATGAATAGTTTCACTTCTGAAGTGACACTAAACGCAAAGTTTAGTTAAAATTCAAATACTCTCTCAAATACTTTTGACAAAAAAGTTAAAATTCCAATTAGACGCAATTCGGAAGAAAAGAGAAATTTGGGAATGGGAATCACTAAGGTGTGTTCCCAACAGCTGCACATGAGAATATTATTAAGGGCTTATTCCAATCCAAGTCTTCGTCTTGTTAGAACAGTTAGTGACGTCAGATGTCTTGGCCATTGAGTTTGGCTATTTTGTTGTATAATACTTTGTCAAGTCAAGGATTGAACGGAATTTAGAAAGTTTTCCGCTCTTCTATAAGAATCTAATTAAGCAGCTATTTTTAGTTACCTATATAGACGGTACAGGAGTTCATGTTGACATATTAAGACTGAAATCTCAGTGCGCCAAGGTAACTCTGAATTTTGTATAGTTTTATTTCGTATAGGAACATGCTCATCGTAAACGGTACGAATTAATGAGTTAAACATAGAGGGTTTAGAGTATATGTCCGTCGTAATATAACTAAGACGGCAAGGAAGGTTACCGCAACTCCTGAAAGTGATTCGTCATCAATACCATTATGATCACGAAAGGAAAAGATCTAGAGTTCAGCGGCAACATGCAAAATGAAATCGTAACAAAGAAATTGAGTGATCGCAGCAATGTAAACTAAATTCTACTCATTTTTCATGCATCTTGTGGATTTTCGCTGGTACATAAGTAGAAGAATGGATTGGATCTCAAAAAACAATGAAAATTTTTTTGATCTTTTCAAAATATTGTTAGAATAAAGTAATTGACTCCAACGTTATACTGTTGGATATGAAGCGATGTTTTGCACTATTTCGTAAAAAGGGCGGTCATGTTGCTTATAAGATGTCTCAGAGTTGGATGTTTTATAGTGGAGTTTTAAATTTGTATTATACATTATATATTAGAAAATCAGGTGCGTAGATTTTCTAGTTTAGGTTGTAAGTTGCACTTTCGAAATAATAGGTGTACAGACTGCAAAGTGCAGTAATTTCAAAACGTAATTTGCAGTCAGAAACATTAAAATCAATTTCTGCTAAGTCAAATAATGGTTAGGAAAAAGTGGTGTAGCTTTAAATTTGATTCACTTGCTCTTCCAAACTTAGACCGTAAGTAATTTTAACAATATAATGATAAGAATATAATTAATAAATACAATAAATAATGATAAGAATGAAAAAAAGTTAAATTTTGAAATATATACACAATGGGTTAGTAATAAAATCCCCTACCAGCATTTCGAAAAAAATCGCAGATCTTTAAATGTTATAAACATATTATCTACTATCTACAGAAAGTCATAGATATATTTTAACGTTACCTGAATTAGCTGTCCGCCAGAAATTTGATAATTATTTGGTAAAACCATTCCCGGCATATTTGCCCGAATTGGTACAGGACTACGAAGGATTGTTCCCCCACCTGGCGCTGGCCTTGTAACAGTTTGTGGCCTACCTCTATTTCTCATTAGAGCACTGTTATTATTGGGAGACACGCCTCTTTGTTGCAATGATGCTAACGCTGCCTTTTGAGCAGCTGCCTGAGCCGCCATCGCCTTGAATAAAATGACAAGAATTCATAAAAAGATATTAATATTTAAAGATTTCAAATACCTGGTAAGCAGTAGCAGTTCCAACCAACCCATGTCGTGGCTTTATTCTAGGAATTTTAGCCGGTGCTTCCCAATCATGAGGTGGAAGCAAATTTCCCTCAGGACGGAACTTCTTAGCGCATACAGGTGCATGACGTGCTAATTTTGATTTGCCATTATCTTCAAACGGACAATTGGGACACTGATGATACGACGGAGCTTTCTCCAGTCTACCTTTGATATTATGTACTGCTTCCATGTGAAACAGTATATCGTGAGCTGGCCTCGTTTCAAACGTGCAGAAATTACATTTGTACATATATTGGCGCATATGAGGCGTTTCATAATGGTGAGCCATAACTAAGGCAGATTCCGACTTAAAGTTACAATACTCACAACGTTTCATTTCAAATTTGAAAGGCTCATTACGTTTTTTACTATCATCTAAATTCTTTTTGAGAGCACTTATTGCTCTCTCGAACTCCATAATGTTTTTACCCTGTGCCCGATCACGTTTTCGTTTTTGTTGTCGCAGAAGATCTGATTGAACGTACTCCTGCACTAAACCTATTCCAATATCAATAAAAAATTTACCCAATGGGCTTTCAAAGTAATTTTCGGACTTTTTATCATCCGGAGAGGTAGCCGCAGAATCACTTAATGCATTTGGAGTTATTATGTGCGCCTTTATGGTGTCGAAATCAGTTTTAACTTCCTTTATTAAAACTTTTGTTCGTGCCTCAGAATCAGATGCTTCCTCATCTGTAGATTCATCTGATTCACCCCATGAATCATCTGGGTTCTTATGTTTTTTCCTCTTCTTCTTTTCATCTTTTCCATTTTCCTCATCATCTCCTACTATTTGTACATCCTGATCATCTTGATCCTTTTTACCGTCTTCCGACTCATCATCTTTGCCCTCCACTTTTTTTTCTTTCTCTATTTCAGCACCCATTTTCGTAACAACTTCTTTAAGATTCTCTGGAGGTGGCTTCTCATATATATATGGGACTATAAATGAAGGTGCTTCCAAAACAAACATATCATCTGTAAGGGCAGGTAGTAAATTTGGATTTGATATTGGAGGAGCAGGTGGGGTCGATTGTGGAACTGAAGTCGGCACAAGTTTAGGCGGCGATGACAGTGGGGCTAATGCAGGACGAATATTGACAGGGAACACAGGCTGTCCTTGCAAACCAACCGGCAAAACAGAAAATTGTGAATTGGGCTTAATGTTGTTCTGAATATTTGTCTGAGGAGATCCAGTTTTCATGATGGAATTCGTATCAATAATTACAAGCGTTGGTTCTTTGGTACCCTTTCCACCAGCATTTTGAATAAATTGTTGTTGAAATGTCGATTTTGATGTATTATCAACAAATGGTCCCATCAAGGTTCTGGCATCCTTGATTGTAATTTGTCCCACTTGAGGTAGATTACTACTAGCTTGCGACGCAGGTGTTGCTGCAGTTTTCTGTCGCTTTGCAGGCGGTTGACCTGATTGACTATCATCAACAATTTCTGTGATATCATCATCTTCAAATGCAAAATCCCTCACTTTCACTGCACTTTTCCTCTGTCGATTGGAGCGACGCGCTGATGGCTCTTCCTTCTTTTCTTCATCTTCTATTACAACACAATCTTCTTTGTCACTTAAAATTTCATGAATTTCATCATCCGATTTGTTTGTATTAACTTTGACTTTATCGGCGTCCGTCTCATCACCTATCTGATTCTGTATTTTAGAAGAAATGTCAGTTTCGCCATCTGAATCCGACTGTATAACAACTGCGCCATCAACTTCGCGTAGTTGTGACGAACTTGTGTTTCCAGGAACTTTCCCATTTGTTGATGTAATGTCTATACCTTGTACATTTTCTTCTACTCTAGCAATTTTTAGTTCTATCTTTTGTGGTAAAGCTTGAATTTCAGGTTTACTCTGATCATCCCTAATAGCTTCTTCATCATCAGACTCTATAATTTGAATTTCATCTACACTTTTCTGTTCTGGAGAACCATTAACGTTTCCATTCGGCTTATGTTGCTCTTCTTCAGCAGTTCCAACATTTGTAGGTACTGGTTGGATGCTAACATTTGATGCTTCAATTTGAATTGATCCATTCTCTTTACTGCTCACATGTTCGATTTCAGAGCTTTTCTGTGATTCAGTGTCTACTTCCATTTGTTCATCGTTTAAAACTTCTCTAGAGTTGGAACTAACTGAAATTGAGTCTTTCCCACATAAACTCTCTGCCTTCGCAATAAGTAAATTTTTAGTTGGGACAGTTTCTGATACTTCCGAGATACCATTTTCTGATGAGATCTGTGAATCTTCCTCCGTATCTACTTCCATTTGTTCTGGTATGCACACCCCATTGATTTCTCCATTAACTATTGATTCAGCTTGCTTTTCTGGTATATCGACACCCACTTCCCCCATCTTGCAAAATTTTTCTTATTATTTACTATAAATTCTATTATTTTGAATGCTACACTATTTGCTGATCTGAAATTAGAAAAGAGAAAAAAAACTGTTATTGATTTCATTACCTTATTTACATAGAAAAACAAATTTTGGATATTGTTAAAACAGAAAAAAGCTCACTTTATACACCGGAAATTAGCAAACCATTCGCTTGTTATATTCGATACTTCACTCTTTTTTACATAAAACAGCCCAACTTTAGTCAACTACATAAATAACTTGAACCGAAATCCCGGGGATACATACATACTCACAAGCCGTGAAGCAGAGAAAGTTACATCCATAGCAAGGAAGGAAGGATGATTAAGTTGTATTGCTTCCTATACGGTTAGCTCAAACTTCTCTAGCCCCTATTCTATCTCGTCAGACTAAAAACGGTAGTAATTTTTAAATTCATGTTTTCGCTTTCCGTCGACACACAAAATAATTATGGCATGTAATTTTGTATTTTAACTAAACTCTAACCAATTTTCATGTAATTGCACTGACCGTGAAAGGTCAACGATATTTTTCAAGAAACAAATGAGTTTCCTCACGAGTGTCTGTGGCCCATAACGGACGGATTAATGGACTATGTCCTCCAGAGTATCAATAATTAATGCAATCCGCTCTAAAAGCTTTACATTTTCGAAACCTAAGACCATTATCTTATCTATCAAAGATGTATCTCGCTGTCTAAACAGGAATTCTTACAACATTTTACACTTTTTATCTAATCTTTGAAAACAACCCAGCTATAACTCGTTGAAAATCAAAAAAGAATAAAGCTCGTAAACAAAACAAAAATCCAATTATGTGTTTTGCCCTATTTGTATCCTTTTTATGTCCTTTTTGCATTCTACTGATAGATATAAAAAAATGCAATAAGGAAGAGACATGCCCTTAATACGGGTCAAACAGTTCAAAGTAAAATCCACCATCGATGTTCCACATTGGGAAACCTAGCTGCCAAGAATATTGGGCTTTGGAGTTTTCTCAATGGTTTTCCAGTGGAAAGTCATTGTTTTTTTTATCACTGAGTTATCCCACTGAGTTACCCATTTCTAATCTCTCGTTGTGATACGATCAAGAAACGGTTCTTTTTAAGGCGGTTTAGGATTACGTTGCATATGGATGTCCTCTGTTTTTGCATTGAACTGTTGAAGATGAAACATTCAATCTTTCTGCAATTTCCTCAATTTTTTGGAAAAGACCTTCTTCCATAATAGCCCGCAAAGCGTTTTTATTAAATTCAGCTGAATGGCCACTTCTTGGTTGGAGCATCTTCAAGGTTAAAATTGACGTTACGAAATCTGTCGAACCATCGTTGGCACTTGCAAACAATTTTGATAAATTGCAATGTCAGTTGCCGCAGATACGTTATGATTGCAATTATATTTCAGTTTAATGCAATGTCTAACCTAATATGAACTTCTTTAGATTTGGCGTTATTCAATTCACGAAGGATACTTAACATTATTTAAAATAACTCAGTAAATATATAATAGATTACAGATTTTTTTTATTGTTTGACACTCTTCAACACATTCGCGTCCTTATATTTCTTCAACGGCTATTTGTACATTGATGAAAACGAGATTTTTCATTTCTGTTCGCTGTGTTAAGTACAACACCCACGAATTATGGAACTTAAATTTTATTTTTTTATCTTCGTGTCCTAAAATACGAAATAAACCCTCAAAATGGCCATCCGAATGTTCTTAGACAATAAAGACACGAATTTACATACAAAGCTGACCGATGAAGTATTTTTTTAGTTTATGAATTTACTTCTTAATTATTATGTTCTTCATTAAAAAACCGCCGATAATCACCAAACAATTGGTGACACGATCTTTTTTTGATAATTTCCATTGCCAATCCACAGCTTAAACCAGTGCTACGTAAAAACAAAATAAATAAATTATGGGCTCCCGTAGTTCCCCGGCAGATTAATTACCGACCTCTGGAATGCTCTTTCATTGATATTACAAATCTGGAATAATACCGTAAATTATGACCGCAAAGGATCTGCTTTAGTTCCTATTCATAAAAACGAATTCAAGACTGTATATAACAATTATTAGAGAATTTTCTTATTAAGTATAAAGTTGTACCAAATAATGTTCATATGCGAAGTTCTTGCGTGAATATCACCGTAGCTTCAGTAAAGAGAGATCAACGACTGATGCCAAATTATGTAGGAATGTAGGGAGCCTTCACGTAGTCAAGTAAACGAAGGGCTCAGCTAAGGTGCTGCACTCTCGATTATACCTTTGCCTATAATTTATCTTACTAAAGCGTAATATTATCTTCAGAATCTCTTTGCTTTTTGCATTTGAGATCGACCGGTCCGTAGGCCTTTGTGACTTTAGACCTAAAGTGATCTTTTGTGATCTGATATAATTATTTAATTTGCTGCTAGCGGTTGGTGATTGAGCTCATCAATATGGCTCATGATCATCGGTGACAGGTTATATAACCTATATAAGGCTTGACATGCTCAGAGTACATGCTTCGCCGTTTAAACCTCATTGATCGTTCTCAACAAGTTTCAGCTTTTCAAATGGTATATTAACGTGTGTACAATCTACGACGAGAATCAAAGAATCGAAAGACACCTATCCCCGCTCTTTCTTCTATCCTAGATCAGTCAGTGTACCAAAACAAACACACAGATTCTTTTTCAAATTTTTTAAGAGTTATTAGGTGTCCGTGCGTAAGGTTTGATGTCAGCAGTTCCATTCTTTGCAGACTGATGACACCAGTCTCACGCTTTACATAAAGATATAATGGTTCATATAATATAATAGTGCAGTCTCATGCTTTACATAAAGACATAAAGGTGAGAGGTCCGTTATCGCCTCTAAAACTGACGTAGTACAGATGCACGTGGCGCCTGTAACCCCTAGACAAGCAAGTCTTTACAATTTTCGCAAAATTGCTTCTGCAGTTATTTATTCTATTTTCAGCCACCATATCATACTATCCAGCGTAAGTGACCACAGCTCTGGTTATAACTAAGTATGACCATATTATCACCTTTAGCTTAAGCCCCCAAATTCTACCAAAAAGTCGTTTGTCATAAAGTCCCTATAACTTTATTTAGTACCTTATTTAAGCAAAGGTTCCAGGTAAAGAATTTTTCACAACGGCGTGTTAGCGATAGCGAATCATTGTTTTGTTACAGATTAACATCAGAACAATATATTGTTATCGCTATTGCACTGGTGCGAAACAGCCTTAAGCCTTCGATTAAGCGTAAAGCCAAAATGTTTCTAGAAAAAACCTGTGGTTGTTCCCTCTAAGGTAGGAGTTTCCTCCTATTTCTGAAGGAAACTATTATTGTCTTTCCCGGGTTAACCCACAGGTCTACCCGCAGACACCAACTTTGTGCAGTGGTAAAATACTAACGCCTGTTGATCAGAAACTTCCTGATTGTTCTTTCTTTGGAGGCAAACTTTGCTGGAAATTGTGGTGGTTGTATCAAATCTCAGGTTATCTGCTATTTATTCTTGGGCTGGACAATATTTTCCTCATCCATAATACAGCTTGGGCCTCTATATCCCTCATTCCATGACATAGAAGGGGGTATTGTCAATTAATATCTTAGGAAGGCGAGGAGGGCGGAGTTTTTCACTGTTGCTCTTTCTAAATTGACCACTAAATGGTGTAGAGTTGTTCTAGTCGACCTTCCTACATGTTGTGGTTACAGTAGTATTTCATATAGTACTGATGTGATGATCCATTACCATCTTTATAGTTTTCAGTACGAAAGAAGATATTGGACGATATGACTAGGGTTGGACAGCGAACTGCTCTCAACCTTTTGGTATGAATACCATACCCACATCTCCCCACAATTTCGATATAAGCATAACTAGCTCTAAAAAGCTTTGTCCTCATTCAAATATTCTATCTTCTATTGATGAATTTTAAAATAAGACATTTTACTCACAAATTTTCCTGACAGGATCACTAAATGTTCCAGAATTTGTTGCGAAATTCAAAAACTCATGATAACATCTCTGAATTTGAGGAATCGTGATAGAATATCAAATTTACCACAACTAGAAATCTAAGCAATTTTTTAAGGTATTGCCTAAACTCATGGGACAGCTCTATCGTGCACAACAGTACAGCTTAGGCGGAAGGAAATTAGGGAAGAGAATAGGAAATTTAAACCTGACAAATGTTGCAAGTGAGCCACAATTTTTGTTCGAAATTTTTACTTTTTGCAATATCTCAGTGGCTTCGCAAGTACAATTCTCGTTCAGTAGAATTGCCTCAACCGTTGGCACCCAGATCAGTCGCCACGTTTGTTAAAGGATTCGAATCAACGTCTCTATAATTCCAAGCTATGAATTGAGATTTTGCACTCACACACGAACTGCTTTTTACGAACGCTCTAGGGCTGATGTAACATGTTGGAAGAAATAGTAACAGTTGCAGAATTCGTGCGGCTGTAGATTTTTATTATACAAAAAGAAAATAAAGTTATTGAATTGGATGGAATTAGTTACGATTAAAAATCTTGCTCAATTTCCTAGCAAACCTTTGCATTTAGTTTTCTTCCATAATACCAATTCAGAAAAGTTCCGTAGTCAAAATTATTGCATTCAAGAGTCTGAATTCTAAAATATCCTAACTTAGTGTTGTTTCTAAGTTTTGTGATTCGCTTGGTTGGAAACAAAGACAGATTTCGGATGTGATAAACTGTAATGACCTACAATTTGTGAACTAGAAATTTCCGTATTTCTCAGAAAAAGTATGATATATAATAAAATATATGACATTCATATCACATAAAATTTATAGGAAATTATAAGAGATAATGCTGTGCCATTAAAAGTGAAGATGTCGCAATCTCTTTAAAACGTAGGCACCCGGAATATGTGCTAAATAATCTAATTGCTGAAATCTGCACACCATGCAAATAGTTTTGGCTTAGGTAGCTGCCCTCATTTCTCCTTACCGGAAATATTATAATTTATAACCTTTGGTTGTTATGCATAGTGTAAATTGTGGCAATAGGCGAATTTGCAAGAGATTTTCTCAACTTTTTGTACATGCAATCAATTGACCCGACCAAAGGGGTAAGGGGCCGCATGAAGCATAAAGCCGTGACGTAACTAATGTGATAAATAATTTGACGGGATGTTAAATATTAACATTTACCTGCAATTGCAATCGCCCGCCAAAGTATAAACAAATAACGAAAAAAAATTCATATTTCTACCCTCAGCATCTTAAAGGATATCCTACAAGACTCAAACTAATATTTTATGTGAATGGTTTTATTTCTAAAAAATAAATTAATATCCGTAGCCGCCATCTTGAAAATAATTTACAAACAAAAAAAGATTACTGTAGAAAAGCGGGCCCCACAAATCTTACGTCGCACAGAATTTAGTGGAGTCTCAACGCATTATTCTGCATTTCCTTCACAGTTTCCCTCCCGGGAAAAGTGCAAACCATTTTCTGGAACTTCTAATGTCATCACACCGTATTTAGACAGAGGTTTAATTGAATAAACTTGAGAAAAACTAGGATAAAATGTTCGCTTGTCACACACGTGAAATTGAGGTTAAGGCACAAATGTAGCAACCTGAACCAAGCGAGAGGTACTTGTGGAACACACACAGACGCAAATGGGGCGCCTCGCTTACTATAGCCACCATTGAGGTAAGCGGACGGATCTCTGGCTTGCCCAGCATCCCCGAATTTACCGCAAAGGTGCAAAGCCCCATAAAACAGCATTGTTTTGACAGATGTCATTCGATTGTCATATATTTGGAGTAATAAAGTAATGAATGAGCGAAGAAAGACCTTTGCCGCTGATAATTCTCCTGAATACACGTATAAGAAGCACCAAACAGCTGATTCACACATAAAAACAACCAGAGTCCACACACCATTTGCACATATTCGATTTTAATATACACGCATCGGACCGAGGGGTTTGCCCATCAAAACAAAACTTTTTTATGAAAATAGCTATTGAGGCGATTAAATTAATTAAAAATCAACTCCGCACGCACTTAATTTTGGCTACTATGCCGCCATGTTGGAATTATTTTATACATAATAATTTTATGTACACAGGGGCTTGTGTACTTGATTCACGTTAGAAACCGTACACACATTATATACTTCGGGTTCCTCGTGTACATAAGAGCTTGCAAAGCATGGAGCCCCAATGCGGAGCGTCACACGAACGGCGCGCGGGGCACAGCAGCTGCCATTCCCACACTATTCTGACAAAGCCAGCGCACACGTCGCCAAATTCCTATTAAATTATTTAACTCTCTGCACACCCGTTCTGTCCGTGTGCTCTCATCCACACACACCACCGCGTCGCCGGTGTGTTCTGCCAATGTGGTCAAGCTTATGAACAAACTTGCATGCTCGTGAACTTTTCTCTACTGTTTTGTCTTTTGAATGCATTCATATGAGGGACACCCGCGACTTTTTGAATACTTCAGTTGCATGGGATGTAAACAAAACAAAGCTCACTCACTTATCACAGAATCACATTTGTTTTGTTCAAGATTTATGCGGAAATTAATTGATTCGCACGAATTCTGACTTCACTATTAAATCTCGTCTTCTTGAAAGCACAGGACGTCCGTCGCTTGCCTCCTCTCGAACTGACTAAACTTAAAATGGCGTCAGCGCGTCACATGACCAATTTTTAAACAGTGACGTACTTTCCCGACTGCGGGGACATCTACTCTATCCAAGCTACGGGTAGAGAAACGCTACAGGCTACAGCATGGAGTTTCAAATGAGATTTCCAACCCCAACTCTAGCCCCTAGCTACGCACAAGCAGGCCTCCTTACACCAGGTCTTGAAAGGAAGCTTGTGGCACAGGAAGTAATAACTGAACGATCGTTGCGATGCGTTATCAGTATTTTGAGGAAAAAAGTAAATATGCAAATGCTAAATGCTAATTGTATAATTTAATATTTCCTTAGTATATTTTTGAAATCTTGTAGACGCTCTATAAAACTACAGAACACATAGTTTTGATAGCCTCAGCGGAACTAAAGTTCTTTACAGAACATGAAGGAAAAACCGCATCCAATTTACGGGTTTTGAATTTTTAAAGTGGCAGTTATACGCGACATAAAGTAATATTTCTCAATACGAGGTCAATGCGCAGAAAGATCAGCCAGGATTTATGTGAAAAGCTCTAAAAAGGCATTTTACTATTTGAGATAACATTTGAAAATATCCTCCCGCACTCTTTGGGACTAGCAAAATTTCCCTATAGGATATTGAAAAAAATAGACCATGGGAACGCTTGTTACAGATGCCTCGATGTCCACGAATAGTGGACAAGTGAAATTGCAGCTAACTAGAGAGAAGACGATCATAACACGTTTACATTTTTGAAAATTTTAAATATATTATGAGAAGTTAAAACAAAGCCTTCTTAAACCGTACTAAAGATTTCAAGGTTCGAGTACAAAGCCTGATGTTCTTGTGTAGTTTGCAGTTTCTGTATGAGAAATTTCACGGTCCTGGAGAACCCATGGAAGCAGTAAAGGCAAGGAACATTACACCAGTACTCCAGAGTATCGATACTTGATGTTATTGGGTATTACCACTAATCCAGATTTAAGCACCAGATCACCATATTATGTGAAATGTTTTTTATGCTTAAGAAGGCTAGAAATTTAGGATATAATTCTAGATATATGAATACCCGACATGTCCAAGGATTCTCTGTGGAATAGGGTAAAAGATGTGTAAAGTATGCAATTGAAAACGGAAGATGCCAGTTATCTCCGTATTTTGAAATCAGATTCATAGGGTGTTAATCTTCAGCAGTTGTTTTAAAAACAAGAATGGATATTCTTTTTCCCACATACCTTTCTCAATATCGTAACAAATCTAGTCCTTCAGTATTGATTCTACATTAAGCAAAATTTTTATATCCTGAATAATTTTCCTAAAATTTAAGATGTACTGTTTATTACAGAGTAATCGCTGATTACATAGTAATTAAATGTGATGATTACCTGTAATCGTGACTATTAAATAATGGTGATTATTTAGCAAACACAATTACAATAATCGAAAAGGTAATTGATTACAAAAATAATCGATTTCGTTCAACTCTGATGTATATTGTAAGTAGATCCACAATATTCATATTACGAATTTTCAAAACACATCTCAGTGAATTCAAAATACAATTCTCGACAGCGCGAATTTTCTCAGCTATTGGTATCTAAATAAATCACTGTGTCTCTCGATGAATTTCTATAGAACTATGCTTCTACAGATCGATAACCTGATCTGATTTTGCAATAGTTGTGTTTTTTTGCACAAGATCCATATAGATCTCAAGATCCGGATCTCACTTATACACGTAATTGCAACAACAACACAAGATCTGATCTTTATACAGATCTTGGATCTGGATCTTTAAAGATCTGGAAATTAGTACTTATTCTCATATGTAAATGCATTATTCTAGTCTTAGATGTTGGTACTACTTGTTGTCAAACTCAAGAAGTGGTCTTAAAAGTTAGCAAACATGTTTCATATAAGATTATTAAGAATATAAAAAACGAGGAAAATTTACGCGTCTGAAATATTGCAACTTATTACCTACAGCATAATAAACTAACACCTTACAATCACCAGCTGCCAATTTGATAATGATTGTCAGTACTGCCAACGTATAAAACTAGTTCAAATAAGATCCCGATCGTTTTTTTGCCTACAGATCTGGATCTTGTAGCAAAAAAACACAGCTAATATTCCGGCAGTTATCTGATAAGGATCAGATGCTACGCAAATTTAACAGTTAAAAAAGATACTTTTAATCCATTTTACAAAGAATATTTTAAGTTAAGCTAAAAGATCAAAATTCGATACTCAATCGAAGACCTCGGAAGATAAAATTCCGAGATTATTGTCAATATTATAGAAACAATGGTTTCAATATTTGCTGAACATCGTCTCCAGTTGAAAAAGTTATAGTGGCAATCGTTTATAAATTAAAATATTTGGGAGGAAAACGTTCAGCCCACTGTAAAAGTAGGCGGTCTACATAAAGTGTTTTAAGC